>OOFC01048451.1:0-12010 GCA_900323345.1 Pseudochromis fuscus
GGTAACTGCTAATGGATGGTGAAAGCTCTGTAGGTGCGGGCTTGTCGTCCATCTGCTGCGATGAAAACAAACAAGACTTAAGATTGTGCTGTTAGAAACACTGCGAAAATGAACAGTGCTCGGTCTGTAAACATGATGAATTAATTCAATTTGCATAATTAATTAGATGATTAGATTGAAATTTTAGGCCAGAATGGGAAACATGCACCTGGACAAACAGCATTTCTGTTGACGTCACACTTTTACCCACTCATCTCCATCTCCACAGACATTGTACGTTCAGCATACTATGATCTGACAATCTCTAATCCAACAGCAATCATTGTCGACTACTTATGTGATTACTGAGCTATTTTTACAGCCGCAGAGATGATTACAGTTACCATTTTTTATATAGTAGATCAGTGTAATCCCATTACACGGATGTGTTGCTCCTGCTCTCTGGCACCCCAGCGCTGTGCTCCAGGTAAGCTCGCATGGTGTATTCAAAAATGGAAACTTCATGGAATTAAGAAAATCAGACCTGTTTTTACTTGATGCTTGTTTTTTTTATACATATAAATGTGAACTGGGTTTTCAAATGGCTTTTTTGTCTTTTTTTTCCCACGTAATCCCTGAAGCAAAACAGGTACGTCATCAAAGCTTTCATGATTTTTTTGTTGACACAGTGCAAAGCGGGAACCCCTGCTGCGTTCATGCAGCTACAAGACGTCAGTCAAGAGCTGGGATCTAAACGTCTGGCACTGAAATAAATCATCTCAATTAGAGTCAGTATTACCACCTATAGGTACAGAAAGTGGAACATAAACACATGCATAGGTTGATAACTTGTACACACTATTCATTACCCCTGATAAGGAGGACAATGGTGATAAAGTTTTCCCGAAAACTTGGTTGTACACGTACTTTTTCGCCCTGCCTGTGTTAAATAATAAAGCTATGGACAGCATCTCAAAAAGCCCACTCTTTACTTTATGTTCTTCGCTCCAGAAAATCCCTGAAAAGCTTCTTACAGTCAGTGTCAACGAGGAATGAAAACCATCACTACACCTCAAATACAAACACAGTGTCGTATCTACCTACTGCACATTTACAGTGGCAGGAAAGTACACAGTGGTCAATAAAAAGTGTTTGGAGAAATCAGCCGCTCTCTCTGATTTATTTGGTGCTAAGGACTGTGCAAAGTAAATTCTTTGAAATTTTTTTTGCTTTCTTCCCACAGCCCTTTGCCGGCTGATATGTCTTGCTGAATGGGAACAGGCTTTCAAAGCGCAGCAGGAGATTGGAGGCTGCCACAGATGGCTTTTTTTTAACAGTACACGCTCCCTCAATCAGCTCCTGAGGGATGTTGATCCCTTCAAAGACACACAACACAAACTATGACTGTATGTTTGCAGGGCATATGTTCAGAAAATGTATATGTGTGTGTGTTTGCTGTGTGCAGGTGTGCAGGGATTAGTTTGGGCCGACTAAATTGACTTTTACACATGTCCAATTACCGAATTATTGGCTCTTAGTCGGGTCTGGAATACATTTAATGAAGCTGTTAACATGCACAGTGAAGGGAAAAAATCAGAAAAAAACAGTTGTGTCAATATTCCTGTTTGACTGAGTGAAAAATCTCCTGAGCCACCGTAGGTTTCAAGCTACGTCAATCATTTCTTTCCAAGCATGAAACACCGTCATAGCGTGAGGGTTGTAAACACCCCTGCAATAAATGTCTGAGGAGAAGAAACTCAGGTAATAAATTTACTTTTCAACTGTTTCATATGCATCAGTGGTTATTATTTTATTTTGTTGTTGTTTCTTTACTAAGACAAAAGATCTGAGCCGACTGAGCAGCTGCACGTTTGATGCTTATTTCATTTCTTCTCAAAACCCAACAACAATCTTCTGTTTTATCTGGGTTTTGTGCCAAACTAATTTTTGGCATGTTGCCAGGCAACCAGCAGCATCTCCAGGAAGTTACTTCCACGCTGCCAAGAAGCAGTCTGGCACACGATGGCGGCAGGTAAATTTTAGCTACCTCTGGACAGAGCCAGGCTAGTTAGCCATTGTATTTACGCTAAGCTAAATACTTTGTGACACTGTTTCATAATAATAATAATGGTTTGGATTTACATGGTGCTTTTCTCTGGAAGTCCAGACTCAAAGCGCTCGTACAGAGACTATTATTCATTCACACCCAGTCATACCCGTTGCAGTAAGCTAAGCTAGCCACAGCTGCCCTGGGGCAGACTGACGGAGGCGTGGCTGCTAATTTGTGCCAACGGCCCCTCTGACCACCACCAACCCATTCATCCAACATTGATGCAGGGCAAGGTGGGTAAAGTGTCTTGCCCAAGGACACACCAACAATGACTGGGAGGAGCGGGGATTGAACCACCGACCCTTCGGTTGGTAGACGGCCGCGCTACTGAGCCACATGAACTGTAACCCAGAAAATAACATATGTATAGTAATAAAGAGCCTCTCCAGGGTCTGATCAAATATAGTACGAGCTCCAGGAAAACAGCAGAGCTCCACCGCACAGCAAGGGTCATGTGTTTAATGACTGTAGCAACTAGTCAGTCATGTGGTGACTCTACTGATAAGAAAATGAGATGCATGACAGTTTGTCAGAGTCAGCTCTGTAGGTGACTGATTGATAATCACACTGTATGCTGGCTTCGTATAAATAAATCAGAGCAACATGGTGCAGTGTTGGAGGAAGGAGAGAGAGTTTTAACACCCTGTTTATATATGACCACCATGATGCATCCGACACATTTGACCACATATCGCCTGTCCACTTCGCCCAAAACCCATTTTAAAACCAAGTGTGTAGTTAGAGTGAAGTTGAGCAGGTGTTTAATCGATGGCTGTTTCCATTAGTTTTTCCATATCACAACTCTTCTTATACATAAATGTCAAATTACACTGCTCTATTAAGGATTATTACTGCAGTCTTTTAACAAGCACCCGTCTACATTTGCTCTTCTCACCACCAATGAAGTGGTTCGCTCATTTGCACAGAGACGCTGATATGGTCTGCTAATCACCAGACGGCATCCCCCGGCGGCCGCCGTCTGAGTCAGATAGAGAGAAAGTTTTCAAGTTGAGTGGGAAGAAGCTGAACTGCGATGGAGTAATCGGGCTTCTACAAAAGGCAGCCGAGTGGTAAGAGAGGTGTAATTTTTCCGAGAGAGCAGATAACAACTTCAACCTGTCAAAAAGTTCAACTGAAATAAAAAGGACAACCTTCAGTTTCAAACTACAGCACCTTTGAAGCCATATTATTTAATATCAATGAGTAAACCAGGTGTAGAGTCCACTTACAGGCTTCTTCTGCTGGATCTGAAATGCTGAGTGTGTTTCACCTGCAGATTCCCATTGATTAGCTGAAAACACAAAAACTGCAGGAGTCAGCTGAGGAAAGGTAATTTTTTAACATTCTGGGAGAAAACATCTGATTTATTCACAAACGTTAAAGAAACAGATCTGTCAACAGTCTAAGTAGCGCCGTGCAAAAGCCTGTAATTATCATAATGCTTTTATATCAGGTGAGAAAAAGTTCACTGACATCGGCTTTTGATGTTAAAAGAAGAAGGAGGGGGGAAAAAAGGAAGTGCTCGGATTTACGCTTCGGGGAGCTGAAAATAGAGGCTGAAAGTGTGTGCTCCAAGTTTGTCTACTGGTTATTTACAAGCGCAACAGAGTTGACGTAAGCACGAGGCAACACTCAGACAAAAGGTTCGGCTGGCTCAGACCCAATTACACACCAGCGTGACAGCAAGTATTGAGAGATGCCGCAAACATGTACAAACCCACAACGCACACACAAATTTCTGCTGAATATCCATGAGGAGGAAAAAGTCCAAACGAGGCCGACGCCGACACGAGCGCAGACACTATCTCCTCTCCTCTCATGCAAACAAACACGTACAAAGCAACGAGAAAAAGCTGAGACAGGTAGAAGCCAAACCACAGCGAGACTTCCTGAATATTTCATAATGTTTTTACTGGCCTGTCAGGAGAGAAGTGCAGCGTGTGGGTGTGTTTGTACAGTATCTGTGTCTGCATATGTGCACATTTAAATTGTATACATGTGTGCTGACAATCTGGGTTTTTAGTGTTAGTGTGGGTCTTTGTGATTGTGTGTAGCTGGGAGTGACAGGTTGCTGTTGTGATTGGCTGTCAAGGCAGAATCCACCAGAGAGCCTGTGGCCAGCTACAGTCAGTTCATCAGGACTCAGTGATGCGCCAAAGAGCAGCCGGGTCACATGACGACTCTGGCAGGGTGGCAAGTAGACGACTGGAAAAATGCTGCAATCCGTACAAACCAACATCTAATTCATATTGTTTTGACATCTTTCTTAAAACATGAGAAAACATGAGTTAAAATATGACATTTTTCTACAACTATATGCACATTCTGTTGTAATACAATGTTGTTTTTACCCACTGGATAAAAAATAGTCCATCTTACTGGGTTAAATAAATCCAGCATGTTGGTCCAATATTTACACATTTTTCTTCACATTTCTACAATTACCGTATTTTCTGGACTATAAGCCGCTACTTTTTTCTGACGCTTTGAACCCTACAGCTTGTGTGGCTCAGTATCGGCGGCACGAAGCTCGTTAGCTTTTTACAAGCTAGCAAGCTCTGTGCCGCCGATACATTTAGCCTCGTCACATCAGACCCGGTCAGAGTGGACCACATGAAACTGTTTTAATAAATTCACTAGTGGTTTATAGACAGGTGAGCCCAATAGTCCGGAAAATATGGTACGTTTTTATTGCGTTTGAATAAATAAACAGTGTTGATTCACAAGCAGCAATACATATTTTTTGGGAGGGTGTATTTTCTGCCCACACAGTACACACAGTATCACCTTGGAAATAACTCACAACAAATATTCACTCCCCTTTTTGCTAACTTTTGGTCTCCACCGACTCCTGAGGGAAATATCTGCCTTATTAGCAGCTAAATGCTCCACTCCTGTCTGTTGTTTGGTGCTGATTAAGTGAGTTTATCAGAGCTGTTTTCACCACAAACCGACAGGAAGGTTGTTCAAAGAAGTGGGACTAAAAAAAAAACAATAAATTTGAGGGTCATAAAACAAATATAATTGCTGAAAGTTGTAAATATGCTCAGCAGAACTGAATTATTTCACATGACACAGCCGTTTGATCCATTGTTAATATAAAAACATGGATGAGTGCAGCTTTCAGTGACTCCTCTGGTTGAAATATTAATCTGTCGTACATGGCAGGACCATATTTAATATAAGCACTCTATTAAAAGTTGTTTTCTATTATTAAATTATAGCCTAGCGGTTGCTATAATAGCATTTTCTTCAGTAGTATCGATTACCGTCCAAACTTAATATAGGTAAAAATAATGCCGCTCGAAGGCCAAACAATCAAGAACAGAGCAACAATCATTTGGCTGGGTCAGGACAAATCCGACCAATTTTCCCTCTAATTTAATCACTGTTTTTCAGAGCAGGACAATTAGTTTGAAAGTGCTTGGAAAACAATTGATGGCTGCTGCCTCTCCAGCAGGAAGTTGTGGAGCATCTTTAAAGTCTAATATGTACCAGCTAGCTTGTTAGAAGAAACTCAGAGCTGTGGGGAGGTCAGTCTCCCATCATCATCCACCCCGTCTTTTTCTTCTTCTATGGTGTTTTTTTTCCCCTTTACCGACGACCTCCCTCACCTCCTCCCTCGGTTTCTTTATTTGTCTGTTTGTTACCCTCTCACTCCATCTTCTCTTCACGTCCCTCCTCCCTCCCTCTCCCTCAATCTCACTCAGTAACAGGTGAGTTCCCAGAACTAATTACAGGAGGCTATCCCAGGGTGCAGCGGGGGCCGGCTCATTTGCAGGCGGCGGGAGCGCGAGGAGGCTGTCTAATAACATTTTCTACCGGCTGATTAAAAACAGCCCATAAATCACTTGTTCACATGGGTCTATGCACGCGCACGCACATGTATACACACACCCCTACACACACATACAGATCCAAATGGAGCCATCAGTCTTTAATACACATACTGTACAACCAATTTGAGGACCTGAAGGACACACACACCCGTCCTCACTGTCACGTAAACATGCACAAATGAGGCTTTAATGTTACAGCATAGATTTCACACACCTTACATGTATGCAAAGAATACCTCCGGTTTATTTTTAATTTGTGTGATGAGGCAATTAAAATGCAAAGAGGACGATAATGACCCCCGCCAGGAATACGAACAATGAGTGATGTCAAGATGATGCAACTGCAAAGTGATTTTCAGTGATGAGCAGGGAAACTCATTAATGCATCTCACTCCTCGACACTTACTCCCTCGCCATTGATTTTCCTCTCGCCGGTCACGTTTACTGTTTACATCTTCCTTACACGACCGAACAAGGAAGTGAGGTGGACGGAGCGTGTGGATGACAGGTGGCGAGTGGACGCATGTAAATCTGCACGTCCTTTCCTTTCTCTGGACTGTGATTTACACTCAGGGTGGGACCATAGAGGATACTGTGATTATGTTGGAGGCTACAATAATGGTTTTACTCATTATTGGTTACTCTGAAGATCACATTCTTTATTAATCAATAAATCTGTCGGACTATTACATTGCAATTACATAAGGCAAAGGTGATGACTTCTGTTTGCTTGTTCAACCAATAAACAGCAGAAATTATTCGGGATTTATTTGCATTTGGCTTAATCACATAATCACATTTTGGAGCTTTAAATGTCTTTTCTGCACCTGAACTTTTCACCATGTTTTTTCTTTTGTAATTTTCAATAAAATTACTTTACAATAATTCAGAGAACTTAATTGGAAAAGCAACAACATCACATTAAGGTTCTTTAAAAAATAATCATACACAACTTTAACTAGGAAGATAACACATTTTTAAAAGTCCACATAATTATAAGAAATACACTTTTGTGCAGGGAAATTAAATATTTACACAAAGTTTTAATCAGATTAATCACAGGGTTGCTATCGATTAATCACGATTAATTATCTTTAGGTTTTAATCTTATTCGCATTTCATTTTGCATGAGGATGGTTTGTCACAAGCTGGGTGATGCATTAGCTGAAGTGCTAGCAGTATGTGCTAATAAGTAATGTGGTATTTTAAGCTGAAAGAAAACTACTTCCTGCAGAGTGTCAGCAACTATTCTGTCTTGATTTTTTTTGTTCTCAAATTTCCCATGGAGAGGACCAACGTGCTGTTTAGCATCTTCCATTTTTATTGGTTGGTTCTGCTTCCTGTCACCACAGGATTAACTTCCTGTTGGTGCATGAGTGATGACAACTCCACTTGGACAAACTGCGTGAAATGCATTGTCAGAGTCATCCTGTGCTGCAGGTGGATTAATCGTGTTAAAATTATTAATCAGATTAATCATGATGATGGATTAATCCGAGTTAATGCATTAATTTTGAGAGCGCTTGTTAGTACAAAAAAAAATATTGATTTTTGAGTCAATCAATAAAAACAGACTCTACTATTTTAAAGTTTTAGTATTTCTGTTCTTCTATAATAAATTACATGTGAGTTTTTAGATGATGGCCACAAAAAACTAGTGATGTCCGACTTGTTTTTGATGATAGTGGAAAAAAATCTTCTTGGCTCTGTTCATCCTCTCCACCAACAGCAGGTTCATGCTAACAGGGAGGTCATCATACTCAGCGTTATCTTCCCCCAGCCCTGTATGCACATATGCACACTGTCACACACCCTGATCCCTCTAACTGGCCCCCACTGAGGTCGCGCCGTCGCTTCTGGCAGCTCCCGGCACAATAACCCAGTCAGTAGATTAGCACCGATACCATCACCCGGCCCTACACAGCAAACAATGGCCACTCTCTCCGTCTCACACGCTGACGCCGGGGCCATTTCGCATGACTCTCACTTGTTCAAAACGGGCAAATACGCGGCGGTGTTTGCACACAGACACACACCACAACACAGCAGGTCGATTCCCGTGGTTGAAGCACATGAGTGGCTGTTGGATGAAGCCACAAACCTCTTATGGTGTTTCACAGGCCTGTCATACTTTTCAATTTGATAGATTTTCTGGCGCGCCGGGAGGTGAAAGTTCGATACCGTGTCACGCTGACTGTTTCTTCCACAAACAGCGGCAGGTGAAACGGCGTTACAAGATAGGTGTCAGAAACGAGGCGAGGAGTGAAATCTAAAGCGACTCGCGGTGCAGAAGTGGGTGCAGCCGATTCCTCCCGCTGCTCACACGTCAAGCTGTTTGGTGAAGGTTCGTGCTGAGCCGCCTCACAAAAACCTGACGCACGCTGTCAGATAATCAGCATTTCAACTCACACACTGACTCCTTTATAGCATCGGGGAAAGTAATTGATTAGAGTGCTGACTTAACAGACATTTACATTGAACTCAGTGGTGAGCGTTGCACCGCTAACCTCGTTTTTTTGCAATTCATCCAAAAAAACTGCAGGAGTTGTGCCGCTCGGCGCCACCAGGAAGACGCCGCAGATGGCTGAGCATGTTGAGCGCGTGCACTCGGAGTGTATCTCCCTCCCTCTGAGCCGCTGATGGACTATCGGGCCTTCTCGTGATCATTCGCTCAAGTAGGAATCCCGCCAAGAGATTATGATTGGACTATAATCGCGGGCGAGCTGGGAGGTCCTGATTTTGATTCAACGCTTGAACTTTCTCCTCCACTTATCTGATTTTCTTGTCATCGCTGGGACACGCGTCGCATGGCTGAACATTAAATTAAAACTTTTGCAATTATCTCAAGATTTTCAAGCCGAATATACGAGGAGCAGGGATTCCAGGAAATCTCAAATGTGTGTGTGTGTGTGTGTGTGTGTGTGTGTGTGTGTGACTCTGCTTTCATGCTTGCATATGTGTGTGTGTGTTGTTTTGCATATAGTTTTGCTGATGCAGGCAGATGTGGGCACCGCATCTTCACTCAACGTTCCAAGCCTTGAGCAAGAAAGGGGCAAAACCCAAAACAGGGAAAATCAAAGCGTAAGCAAAATCCTGAAATAAACACGCACACAAACAAATACACACAGCCGCAATCTACCCCCCGCCCCACCCCCACCTTTATAACTCATTTTCCACTTTAGCAGCTCCTTGCAAGGCTCATATTTGATTTACACACATATGCTGTCAGGCTTTACAGCGGGATGACCTATGAGCTTCGGATCAGCTCTGCACATGCAGGTGCCGAAGCCTCAGAGTCACGTCGTCCAAATCCATAACAGGCAAAAGGCTCCCATTAAACAACCTTGGAGTGACACAGCATCCGCCAAAGCCCGGGCCATGCGTCACGCCGAGCTCGGAGAAGCTTCATCACCGCGAACACTTTTCAGCCCCTCGCAGACCCGGAGCGCGCTACCTCTCCACATAACAAATGGTTTTGTTTGGGAGGCAGCGGTGCACCCTAGGATACTGTAGCAACTTTGTCTTTCTGTTTCCTGTTTTCTCAGGTTATACAAGTGAGTGGTTATGTAAGCGCTGTGCTAAAAGCGGGGCAAAGCAGCAGTGCCACACACCTACCCAACTGGGGAGGAATCACACTCAAGGGGACAAAACACCCACCTTGAGGATCGTCCTATCTTTGATAACCTTGCACTATTAATACAAGCAGCTATATTTGTGTTGCTACACCTTTAATCAGACTCGTCAATCCTCTTTTTTTCCTCCCCCGTTTCGACACGAGCATTAATCGGTTGGAAAATCTGTCTCGAGATTTTTTTCTTGACAGGCAGAAGGAGCAGGGAGCGGTGATCAGTATTCATAAAGCTAAGAGATACTCGTTCTGGGAAGGAGGAGGACCAAAGTGAAAGAGAAAAGCAAAATTGTTTGCTACACTGTGAGACAATAGATCAATAGGGCGAGTCTGCAGTGTGGCTGGAAATTGTTGCGCTGCACTGTATCTCTGGAAAACAACAAAAGAGCAAAACTTCAAAGTGGTAACGCTGGAATTCTTTATATGTCACATTGCCAGAAATAAATTACGACGCTGTGCGATAGTTTTAGGCGACGGAGAGTAAAGCGGGGAGGCTTTCAAAAATAATGACAAGTGCTGTAAACAACCAAATCTAATCAGTGCTTGGTTTGAGCACCCTTTGCCTTTAAAGTGCTACCAATTCCCTAAGGTATTTTTTTTATTTAACTCGGGTTGGTTGTCTTCATGTAATCCCAGACTGAGTCCAATATATGGAGCTCTCTAGAGGCCATACCATCTGTTACAGGACTCCTTTGTGTTTGGGCTTGTTGCCCTGCAGCAGAATGAATTTGGGACATCCCATGATGGATAATAAACATCTAGTGTCTAAAACTTGTGCATAGCTCTGGATGTGTGTGTTGCTGTTTCACCAAAAGAGGGCAACGGCGTTCAGTCTATAGCGTCAACTGGATTATGCCTTGGTTGGTTTGCCCTCTGAGTGCTTTCTAGTTTATTCTCATAATTGTATATTCCCCTGTCCTCTAGGGCAGTGGTCCCCAACCACCAGGCCAGGGACCGGTACCAGTCCGTGGGGCACTTGGTACCTTCCGTTGCATTGATTATTAGAGTCTAAAAGACATTTTATTTTGAAAGGAACAACTGGATTCTCTTCAACTTAACTTTTGCCATTGCCTCTTGACACGTCAATACGCTTGTCTCGGTCACGGGATAAAACGTATAACGTCAGATACGTTAGCCAAAAAATACGCTAGCGAAAATGAATAAAATAAAATAAAACGTCTTTGGAGAGCTTCTTTGCAAAGGGTAGGAGGACAACTTTTTATGCCGGTCGTGTTATATTATTTTCACTGAATTTATCTGCCACACCTTGAAGACCAGTCCGTGAAAATAATGCCGACATTAAACCGGTCCGTGGTGCAAAAAAAGTTGGGGACCACTGCTCTAAGGAAGTTCAAGAAACTAAAGATCAATATCTATATTATGCCTTGGCCGAGGTTTGTTCATATGAAGCCTCAAGAAATAAACAAAAATCCATAATTTGAGCCGCAAAGGATTCACATGCTGGTTCGTGGATTATTTAGATTCCTTGGAAGTTGTTAATAAAACAGTAAAAGTGTTGAAATAATCCATAAAAAACGCTTTTGGCAATAATTCGATCATTTCAATTTGAGGGCTGTTTTGTTTTAGTGTTGTATTTCTATATTCCCACAGATAATTGGCCAGATGTAGACAGCAAGATTTTTCAGGACTGAAGGCAGAAGAAAGCGTCAACAGTTAATAAGAGTTTGTTGGTCTGAATCAAACAAGAGGCTTTTTTTTTCTGTTTTGATTTACTGCCCTGCATCGCCCAAGAATCATAAAGTACTTCATCACAGAAGAGGCGAATTCTCCACTGGCAATAAACTTAATAGACAAGAACAAACCAAAAATTGTTATTCTTTTTTTACTGTCACTATTATTCTCTTCAACGTCAGCGGTAACTGCTTTCTCAGAGACAGAGACGATAGATGGAAATTCTCATTCAGGAATTTACTGACAATATGTGCAGCTCAAGCTGATGGGAAAGTCATTAATTTTGCAGGTAGCTTGTTACAAAAACTGTTGGAGAAATTAGTACATTTCACTGCTTCATCTTCATTGTCGAGCTGAAGGAAAACTGCTAAGATACTGGAGTTTACTATCAATGTCTGCACCACAGACTGTATCAAGAAATGGATGAAGGTACGGAGGCTGTCAAATAATGCAGAAGCACAAAAAAGTGTAATACCACCGATGGCCACTAGATGGTGGCTCCAAAAACATTTTCAAACATCAATAACATCATGAGCTAAAGGCAACTCTTCTCATTTCTGAGTTCAGGGTCAGTCTGAAAAATAATCTATATTACCGTATTTTCCGGACTATAAGCCACTACTTTTTTCACCGGTGTGGCTCATGTATCAGCGGCACGAAGCTCGTTAGCTTTTTACAAGCTAGCAAGCTCTGTGCCGCCGATACATTTAGCCTCGTCACATCAGACCCGGTCAGAGTGGACCACATGAAACTGTTCGAATA
>OOFC01048451.1:12030-29219 GCA_900323345.1 Pseudochromis fuscus
CTACAGACTAAGGTGTGAACTACCGTATTTTCCGGACTATAAGCCGCTACTTTTTGCTGGCGCTTTGAACCCTGCGGCTTAAACACCGGTGTGGCTCATGTATCAGCGGCACGAAGCACGTATGCTTTTTACAAGCTAGCAAGTTCTGTGCCGCCGATACATTTTGCCTCGTCACATCAGACCCAGTCAGAGTGGACCACATGAAACTGTTCGAATAAATTCAATAGCGGCTTATAGACAGGTGTGCTCAATAGTCCAGAAAATACGGTAAGTAGATATTAGTCTTCAAAAAGGGGGCGTGGTCAGTTTGATTGACAGGCCTGGTCTCAAATGAGATCAACAGTGAGGTCCAACAGTCAGACCCACCTCCTTTCTCCTCCCTTCATATCCAAATATGGTCACTTCTGGCTCCATGGAGAAATCCCAAACTCTTGACTTCAAAAAGCAACCAACAGGTGACGTCACATTAGCTTCATCCACTCTATGTACAGTCTATGGCCAGTTTTTATTTCTATTTTCTATCAGTTTTTATCATTCAATAGTTGTTCAGATACGATCAAACCAAACATCAGACTGACTCCTGCTTGCACAAGTAAAGACTGCAAATATATAATATTTGATTGGTTAATGAGGACCGCCATCAGCACACATCATTATTCAGAGTATACATGTGTACTGAATACTCATCATGTACTGATTTGAACCGATCTCATTAAGCTCCTTGCTTTGGATTAGATTTTCATTATGATTACACATCATCTTTCCAAGTGCTGCTGAAGGACCCAAAACATGTCAAAATAAAAGCTCCAATTTAAATATTTCCTTAAATCGCTTTTGTGCGGATTGTTTAAGCGAGACAAAAAGCGATTGGGTTATTCTGCCTCTGTATATGTTTGTATACTAGGTTACGCCACGAGCAAATATTCGGCGCCAGTTTTTAATTAAGTAGACTTTGTGACAAAATATGAATCAGTACTGTGTGTTTTGTGTCCAGTGAGTTGAGTGATTAGTCATTGTGTTAATCCCCCGCTCTGAGGCGCGCTGTTGTGAGAGAGTTGGTTGCTGTGTCTAATCTCGGGCATTGCAAAGATAATGATAAGAGTAAAGCGGGCCTCAGGGGCGCACCACTCTCCACGTTTGTCACTAAGAATTTCACGCTGATGTCAAATGACTGAATGAGGGGGGAAAAAACAGGCAGAAATGTTGAGACGCTCCGGAAAATTTAAAGGCCAATAAAAGGAGATAGAGAGGTGAAATTAACCAAAGTCGCCACATTTTTAATAATTCAAAGCTTTCTTTGGATTGTGGGGTTTTTTAACAATAAAAACATTTGCTGTGTTTCAGGAAGCGTGTTATTAATAATTAAGCAACAGCAGGATATGTATGACACACATTACAAAGGGAAAAAAAGGGAGATAATTCATTGTAGTAATGGGCGACGCTTTTGAGGAGGGAGGTGCAAAGGTGGTGAAGCAGTGGGCCGAGTGTTACAATCACACAGGTTATTTGGGGACTCTTGGGGAAGTGGAGGGGGACCTCGGTGAACTCCTCATTTCTGTGGGGCTTTATGTAGCGTGACGGTTCCAAATGAAACTCCCCGATCATGTGGGAGCGCTCTATTAATTTGTGGCTCAGGCCGCCTCCTTGGGGAGAGAGCTGCCACAGCCACTGCTGCATTCCCCCCTCTGTTGCAGCTTCCAGCAAAGCTTCTTGTTGCTTATTGACTGAGGAGCCGCATTGCAATGTTTCTCCACGTCCGCGGCTCTGGCTTTTGCCTCCAGTGCCGGAGCGATCTATCATTTCTCCGGTCGCCTGCTGCAGACTTTACAGGATGGATGAAAAGCAGCGTGAAATAAAAGCAATCTTACTTCTCGGAGCAATATACAGGCTTTAGCTAGCTTGAATACACTCGTGGCATGCTCTGAGAAATCTAATCTGGTTCTGTTACAAAGTCTCGAAAGTCCTGTTGGACAACTAGCTAACAAGGTAGCAGTAGCGAGGATTTAAAGTGAAACTGAGAATAAGTTTTGAATTGCACACATCTTCTCATGAATTTACAAGCTGTTTCCCTGGATTCTGTGGATGATGGTTTGGTCACTATGATGCTCATTACAATCCGGCTCTGTCAACAAGAACCTGGCTACAAAGGCGCGTGTGAATGCACAAGATCACAAGGCTCTCTCAAGACTCACGCCCTGAGGCACAGGCATGCACATGAAAGGATGGCAAACACTGGCACCGTTCCTGCAAATCTTCCTCGATTGCTTCTTCTTGCTTCACTTTTTTTACCTTTAAATATGCACAAACTGTGGTTCGAATAATGAAAAACAACAAGTGAATCCATCACGTTGCGGCTAATAACCACTTTCAGGATGTTCAGCCCTTTCTGTGCTTTTGCCTGAACTAAAACAGGACAAGAAGGATGAGGTTTAGTAGGTAGGACAGTGAAGTCTATCCAAAAATATCCTCTGCCGAGTCAGTCATGAGGGACCGACTGTTTTCAAAGGCGAAGAAGGGCTGGAGCGGACACGTGAGGAAACTTATTTCACCTGGAGAGTCGTCAGTAAACACACCGCCCGATCTAAGTAAAGATAACACGGTGCTTTAATTACTGAGAACTCCTTTACGTATTCCCATGGAGGCATACGTCCTTGGGAACTCTTCGGATGGTGGGCGGGAACACAACAATCCCTGAGTGCCCACATTGGGAGTAGGCCAACAAGGAACGATGAGATGCTGTGCAGATATACAGAGTAATTAAAAACACGCCTACAGTTTGCCTGCTGCGCCTTATGAGTGCTTGCAAGACGATCATTATAACTTTGAGAGATAATAACACGCTTGACAGAACAGCACTGAAACAGCTATACTCGAAGATTCCTGACCGCTGTTGTTCAGAAGCAAGTAACATAAAATCCATGGGTGTTAATAACTATATTGAGCAACACAACAACAAACATCATTAGCTTTCCGAACAAATAATATTAAGCATGCTTGAAAATCTTCCCACGTAGGGGTAGGGGTGGGGGGAAACCAGGATATCTTCCCCCTACAGACTCTGGTGATGAGGCTCGTGTGGGAGGACCACGAAAGGCGCATGAAAAGAGCAAGAAATGAAAGGGAAAAGGAAAGTGGAGTCAAACGAGAAGAGATGGAAACAAAAATAAGCCGGCCCACACTGCATTAGGAGATTCCCTTTCAAGATAGTCTGGCATGGAGAGGCAATCAGGAGAGCGGAGACTGTTTGGCCTCAGCGCGAGCTACTCCACCGCACCGCGACCACATCTCGAGTGTCCCTCGTCCTTCCCCCCTTCGTCTTTTTCTCTCATCTATCGCTCACTCTCTTTCATCTATTCCTCATCAAGTCCTGCCTCCTATAAACAAGGATATTGGCCACCAGGCAGGAAATCTGAGGAGAGCGATCCCTTTTCAAGATGCATCATTTCCGAGCAGAAGCAATCCCGCAAGGACTACCTGAAGTCATGCTAATGCTGGGATGTACCACTGTAAGAGGTAGAAGAGGGGGGGGGGTTAAACCAGGATATGGCCTCAACAGTATCCCCAGCAGCTCCTTACAAGCCCATTAGGTATTGTGAGGTGTGATTGGCAGCTGAGCTGATCTCGTTGGGCGGGTCAGCGCCGGGACCACACGCTATTCACTGGAGAGTCCATCAATCACAATTTGGCTTAATTAAGCAGCAGGAATGACAAGCCAAGGGCCCAGTGTCTGTCTGAATGGACGGATGGATGAATGGATACAAGGAAATATGATAGATACAATACAGCACAATACAGCAGAGGGTAATTTAATGCTGTAAGCCCAAGAGGAAAACTCAGATAGCAAGGCCAGCAGAGAAAAGACAGGGGCCAGCAGAGAGGCTGGTTCTCAACACTCAGCTGACGACTAGAGACCAGTTTTCAGCTGCACTTTTTCCAAATTTGCTACAACTGAGAGATTTAAGAGATCAATTACTGCTTAGTTATTAGCCTCCCCTCCTTTTGTGACTCATTACAGGTTGATTATTACCTTTTATTCTCTACAGAGACATAAAAACCAATATGGATCGCATGTTTTCTTGAAGGCTGAAGACATTTAGAAGCAGTTACCCTTGGGAACTTCTTAAAATTCACAAAAGGAAAAAAGCAACACTGGATCTTTTGGGCGACAACAGACTTTGAAACTAAACTTTTAGAAAGAGGGTCATCTCCAAAACAATACCATCCCCTAGACATTACTTCATAGTACAAACATGTTGAAACTGAATTTTTCATTAGCAAAAACTCCTGCATACTCAGTAAATCCATAATTGGCGACCCTGCGATCTCAAACAAAAATACCAAACTTACCGTATTTTCTGGACTATTGAGCGCACCTGTCTATAATCTGCTATTGAATTTATCCGAACAGTTTCATGTGGTCCACTCTGACCGGGTCTGATGTGACGACGCTAAATGTATCGGCATCGCGGAGCTTGCTAGCTTGTAAAAAGCTAACGAGCTTCGTGCCGCCGATACATGAGAAACACCGGTGTTTAAGTTCAAAGCGTCGGAAAAAAGTAGCAGCTTATAGTCCAGAAAATACGGTAATTCAGTAACCAGCCAATGTAAAGTTATAAAGTTTTCGATCACACACATTTGAGATTGCTTGCAGTAATAAAAGCCACTCCCTGGCTTGTCTCATCTCATTGATAGGTCGGTCCAAAACCCCACAGCTCTCTCTCATTAGTGCCTACTAGCCAGGGCAGCTACAATTAGGATTAGTTCCTTTCTCAATCACTCTGATGGACCATATAGACGTCCGGCTGCCTCTGTGGGCTCAGGCTAACTCGTGCTCGATCGACGCAGGGCCCTCATCCAGCAGGGGGAAGTTGAAAAATATTGTCCTTTGGCTGTCAATACACAGCTCCTCTTCATTATGTTTCTATCTGTGTCTCGGCGTTAGCACATTCAGCTGTCCGTTAATCTGTCATCCAGCCGCCCCGTCCTGTCATCCGTCTGCGTCCGTCTCACTGCCTTCTGAGTCCAAATTTCATCTGTCATTGTGTTGGTCCCTCCACCATCACCCCACACACACACACACACACACTGCTTCACCTGCTACAGTCTCTTATTTCAGTCCAGGAAAAATCCCTTTTTAATGGTGACTCATAAAGAGGTTTTATTATTTCCGCGTGTGCATCTGCTGTGCTGCCTCCTACCGATTTCTATTCACTATCCATCCAAATGCATCCATCCTCCTTCACTTACAGGCAACTTCATCTCATTCTTAAAGGGCTAAACCCACATTTTTGCAGTTACTGTAAATCTGTTACACTGCATGACACAAAAAGTGTAGTTTACTTAATTCAACAGCATCATACAAAGCTCATCCATGCAAAAATGCTATGAAAGAATATGCATGCAAATTTCATCCTGCATGTTTACCTTGGGTGGATGCATAGACTGAGGAGTTGCAAAAAAGCGCAATACTCGAGACAACCACTAGAGGCTGGCTTCAGAAAAACTTCAGCATTTTCAATCATGAAAAGCATTTTTTCCACATGTAATTCTGATGATGTCATCCCTGAATTCAAGTCCACATTGGACAGTGTCCTCAAGGGTCAGACCTGCCTCCTCACTCCTCCCTTCATATCCAAATATGGTCACTTCCTGCTCCAAACCACCAACGTGGTGACATTCAAATGCCAATCACCTGGCTTCAAAATGAGGAGAGTGCACAAACCAACAAGTGACATCACAGTAGTTTTCTCCACTTGATATACAGAGTATGGGGGGGATGTTTCCAAAAACAAAGTGTGAAACAATTTACTGGGTTAGTTTCAATGAGACCAGAAAGAAAGAAAGGGATTGGGTCATACTAGGTCATACATACTATTACTTTTCTGGTTATTTCTAGCATGCCTCTAAAATATACTTAAACAATATTAAGATGCACTAAATAGACTCAGTGAGAAACCATAGCAGACATGGAGAAAATTTACTTTGATGTCCTTATTTATACTTTTATACACAGTAATTACCTCTCTGTGAAAGTAGCACACATAAAAATGCGAAAAAGTGTCGGTGACGTGAAATAAAAGAGCCAATTAGTCTGCAAATTGTTCATGTTTAACATGTTTTTTTAAAAAAAGATTTAAACAAGATGGGAAAGACATTGTTTCTTCTACTTTTCTGTCACCCCACCTGAGTAATATCTGCTGCTTTCACCTGAGAATAAACACATTTAAATGAGTAAACAAATCGGAAAATTATGTCAAGAAGATAAAGCAAGCAAACAGTAATTTCAGAAAAGTCTCGCAACCTCTAAAAGCCATTTAATTACTTCATTTTTCATGTGGGGACAGAATAAGATGCTGTATTCAACAGCTCCTAAGTTCATTTTTAACAGACGTTAATGTTCAGCCTGTCTACGCACATTTATAGTAATAAATAAGTAATTTAACCAATCTGATAATACTGTAGAACACCTCAAAAATTATTGTTATTAAAATAAACTGCACAAATTACCTGTGGAAACTGAAATGTGGCTTCCTAGATCACAGAAAATGATGATTTGAGATGAGTAAACTGAACCGAATGAGAAGAATTCATCTAAAAAAAAGAGTAAAATAAATATGCATATATATTTATTTTACTGCTTTGGATGATGCCAGTTTTATTTTAAAGTCCATCCTGCCAACCAGACCAACAGAAAAGAGTATTTAATTTCCTTTACGTACACATTATGTCATAAAAAACTTCTCCTCCCATTTATATTTCACATATGATTTACGTCAGCCCACTGTGAAGCAAACCCCCAAGGCTTTGGTGTAGTTATTAATACAGTTTAAGTGGGTCAGTCAAAAAATGCACAGTGGTTCTGAAGCTCAGCTGCCATTTGTCTGATCCCTCTGTTCTTCATTTAATCATGCCTCCCGGTGCCCGAACCCAAAAGTAAAGCCCCAGACCCCACAGTGCTGCATCCCACGAGAGGATGTGCTGCCGAGAAGCGCTCTGTGAAGTACGTGAACGTGCACGAGCTGCAGAAATAAAGTGAGCAACAGGAGAGGGAGGCCGTGCAATCGCTCCCCCCCTCCCCTCCATCCATCTGTCAGTCAGCCAGTGTGCCCACTGATTCTGTTGTCACCCTGGCATCCTGGCTCCTGCCTATTAGCCTGCTAGTTAGACTGGCATTTAGACTGGCAGGACACACATACGCAGGAGCCAAAGGGTCTCCAGCTTGGCCAGCACCAAACCGATGTAAAACAGTGGAGAAACCCGCAGGAGCACACAGCAACATGCAGCAGCTGCCTCCTCCAATCACATCAGTCTGGACTAATTTGATTCCATCTCGACAGGATTCAATTACATTTTATTAATTTTGGCACAGTGCGACTCCATAGAGTTTGATTCAATCTCTGGCAATGCAATTTAACTAGATGCAATCAGATTCACTTGAATTGAATGAATTTTAAACATAATCTCTTCCTCCCTCCATATAAATCTTCCTGTTGCTCATCCTATCCTCCTCAATTTTCCCTTTCTGGGATCCAGAATATAGAATTTAATGAGTGATGCCAAACTCCTCCTGAAAGAGGACCCCGACTGCTGAGCCTATCTGCGTTTTCTTGGCTTCTGGTTGGGAGAGACTCCCCGAGGAGAACATTAGTCACTTCCATGATAATAATGGGTAATTTGAGTGAAAACAGACTGAGGTTGGCAGAGGGCGTTATTGAACACGCTGCTGTTTTTCACAAATAACTCAGGGTTTTTCAAAAAACACGCCAAACGTTCACCTACCGGAGCTTGTTGTTTCGGTGCCATCGCTCCTCTCGCAACCTCGGCTGCTGCTTCACTTACTTCAAAGCGCAAAATGTGTCACTATGAGACAATCAGTCCTCAGATAAGCAGGAATATATTTGCCGTGCAGGTCTTTTAATCCCTGATGCTAATCACGTTAACTGAGCTGTGGGCTCGGTGTAGCTGCTACACACATAATCCTCCACACTACCCATGAGCAAGGCACGGCAGTTCTGTCACAAAAACCCATTAAGTCCTGAACATCCCAGTGTCCACAGCTCCTGGACTTGTTTGTAGTTGTAAGTAGACTCATTTTTGTCTTTCTGTGGCCATTCTGAGTCTCTTTGTGGTCATTTTTGTGAATGTTTATACTCTCCTATCATCACTGTGCATCATTTTGTGGCCGTTTGAAGTCTCTCTGTGATCAGTGGCCGGGTTTTGAAGTTATTTAGTTGACTTTTCTTGCAAGAAAACTGGAGCTGACGTTGCAGGGAGGAAGACGGTGTATTTAATGGACAAAGCCAATGTGATGTCACCATCTGAATGTCGCCATGTTGGTTGTTTGGAGCCAGAAGTGACCATATTTGGAATGGTAAATGGTAACATTTATATAGCGCTTTCATGACCGTAGCTAGCTCCCAAAGCGCTTTAAAAGGCAACTCATTCACACACACCAATGGCTACCGAGGTGCCATGCAAGGCACTAGCCACCATTGGGAGCAACTTAGGGTTCAGTGTCTTGCCCAAGGACACTTGTGGACAAGAGGGGATCGAACCCATGACCTTATGATTCACCGGTGACCCTTTCTATCACCTGAGCTCCCCACAGCCGCCCAGCAATGAAATGAAGGGCGGAGTGAGGAGGCGGGTCTGACCCTGTACGAAGAGTTGAGTGTTTTGGAGCTAGCACAGGGGTGGGCAATCCTGGTCCTCGAGGGCCGCTATCCTGCAGGTTTTAGATGTTTCCCTCTTCCAACACACCTGATTCAAATGACCAGCTCATCATAAAGCTCTGCAGAAGCCTGATAACGATTCTGATCATTTGAATCAGGTGTGTTGGAAGAGGGACACATCTAAAACCGTCAGGATAGCGGCCCTCGAGGACCAGGATTGCCCACCCCTGAGCTAGCATCTAGGGGGCAGCACGGTGATGCAGTGGTGAGCACTGACTCACAGCAAGAAGGTTCGGGGTTCGAATCTCGGCTTGGGCCTTTCTGTGTGGAGTTTGCATGTCCTCCCTGTGCATGCGTGGGTTTTCTCCGTTTGACCGTAGGTGTGAGTGGGAATGTGAATGGTTGTTTGTCTATATGTTAGCCCTGTGATAGGCTGGCAACCTGTCCAGGGTTTACCCCGTCTCCTGCCTGATGACAGCTGGGATAGGCTCCACCAGACCCCTGCGACCCAAGTGTGGAGAAGCAGGTATAGAAAATGACCGACTGACTGACTGTATCTCCTCCCAGGGCGTACATGGTAGCGGCTTCAACAGCTATACATGACTGAGGACACAGTGCTGACCAAAACGACTTTGGGTTTTTTGCATTACTCGAATCGTTTGGATTTTATAAGCCCTCAAAGTTGGAGTGCTCCTCTGTGTCCTCCACTTCAGCTCCATAGAAATGAATGGGGAAAAAAGACCCTCCACAGTCTGAAGTATAAGTCTGACAGTTTTCTAACCTATGCCGAATGAAAGAGGACGAAAAAAACTTCTAGAAAGTCATATTTTGTGTGATGTTTGATCAACTTTATGGTACTTTTTGTTAAATGTTTTCTCTTCCTTCTCCCCTCTCTGCTCTTTCTGCACTGCAGGTCATGTGACCTCACTCTGAGCAGGAGAGCAGTCCCCAATACACACACAATGTAAAAGCTGAGAAAGGGCTGAGAAAACTCTCAGTGGTACAAGACAGCAAAATCATGTGATTACAAGACTTAAAGATCAAAGTCTTGTGACTCTGTTAAAATTCCTGTGAAGTCTGTAGGTAAAATTCTGTTGGTCCAGTTGAAGCTCAAACAGGAGTGGGTTTGACTGTTTTCTCCACTGGATTGCATGACAGAGAAAGCTGCAGAGAGCAGCAACGTCCTCCTTGGATTTCTCCCCCGTCTCCTCTGCTCTGCTGCCCTCTGCAGGTGATGTGTGCAATACACACACATTATTAAACCTGACAGGCAGCACACACAACTCTAAAACTACAACTGTTATAACTCAAAAACAGTACAACATAGCAACAACATGTACATACAACATTTACAGACCAAAGTATTGTGACTCTATTCAACTTCACATGAAGTCTGTAGGTAAAATTCTGTTGGCCCAGTTGAAGCTCAAACAGGTGTGGGTTTCTGTGCTTTCTGCATTGGATTGCATGACAGAAAAAGCTGCACAGAGCAGCATCCTGCTCACTGTGTGCAGGCACAGTAAGGCAGGATGACCGGCAGAGGTCACAGGTTACAGGGGCCAAAGGTCTGTCTGTGCTTGGAAATACATGAGTGAATGTTGTTTTTTACTTTTATATGTGTAGTGCATGGATGAACTTGATTCAATGCCTGATTTCCACTTTCAAGTAGTGACTGCAGTTACGTTCTGTCCTGCCTGCATGACAGACAGAAGGCCCACGCTGCACTTGGGCAGCACTGTGGACCGAGCGGCGGCGGTCACCCACTTCAGGGGTGAATTGCTAGGGACAGCCAGGGGGCGAGGGGCTGTCCAACACTACTTGCAGCTTTATTTCCTATTTAAGATTTTACAGATCTACAGTACTTAGTTTTAAGTTGACTTATTTGTCAACTGAACCAGTCTGTGATGATGAAAGTCTTACCTGAGCAGATTAGATCCAGGATGTAGGAGGAGGAATCTGATGAGGCACACTCCTTCAGAGCAGATCCAGACTTAAGACAGTAAGAACTGATCTCCCACACAGATCTCTCTGAGGACTCCTCCCTCCGTCCAACAGAAACAGCAGAGCCACAGTCCAGATGTTGACAAAAAAAAGCTGCTTCCTTCATGGTCCAGCCAATGCTGTGCACTGGTCTCCATTCTCCCATTTTAAACTCCAGTGATCCTGCACAGCGACTGACTCCTCCCACCAACCTGACATCATCAGGCTCTGAACAGAAACCAGAGAGTCATCAGTAAAGAAGTGAATTTACTTCTGAAATGAAAAAAGTCAAACTTGGTTGATTCTGCCTTTGTGATTCTTGGATCTCTTGCTCTCATCTATTTACCTGTTGAACCAGGCTTTCCTTTGGCTTGGAGACCTGAGGAGAACATAAACATCAGTATGCAGCAAGGTTTGGATTGTAACAGCATGTTCAACAACTGGTTCATAACAAGTTTCAAACTCTATGTAGTGACAAAAAGTTCAAACTGGGTTTTTCCTCTTACCACTATTTTAATTGTCTTGTTTTTGCCATTTATGGAGAGTGTGAGTGTTGTGTGTCTGACTTACAGCTTTATTCAAGCAAATAAATCCAGGGAACCTTCCCTGTTGACTGTTTGTGAAGTTTTTATTGCAAAGCCAATTATTCATTCATTCATTCATTCATTCATTCATTCATTCATCTTCTAAACTCGCTTTATCCAAATTGGGTCACAGGGGTCTGTTGGAGCCTATCCCAGTTGACAACAGGCAAGAGGTGGACACTCTGGACAGGTCACCAGTCTATCACACAAAGACAGACAAACATTTACACTCACACCTATGGCCAATTTAAAATGATCAATTCACCTAACAAGCATGTCTTTGGACTGTGGGAGGAAGAAAACCCAGAGAAAACCCACGCACACACAGGGAGAACATGCAAACTCCACACAGAAGGACCCATACTTCACACTGCAAAACAATATAAAAAACAAAATAATATAAAACAAATTATATCTGATTCATTGTCATTTAATTTAAACTGTTTCAGTTCAGTGTTTCAGCTGCTAAGTCAAAGGTCAAACCCTTCTCCATCCCATGGGTGTTGCTCACCAATTTTTACTACCTAGGTAGGGTGCATACACACTTGTAGAAACACATTTGGACAAACTAATGGAAAACAGTGTAAATACAGCATGAAAATCAACCAACAACAGAATGAATCAGTCAGTAGAAAATATAAGAGCCATAATGATTTTTACGGAAGAGTATCCAGTGAAACGTGTTGCTATACTGAACTACCTGCATAGTCAGGGAGTCCAAATTGCCATGCTACAAGAGACCCACTTGGTGAGAGGTGATATACACCGTTTAGCAAATAAATTTTATAAAGATATTTCACATTCTTCTGCTTCAAATAATTCTAAAGGGGTGGCAATTATTTGCCGATGCAATTTGCAATTCAAGTGTCTGGATTGCTGGTCTGATAATATTTGAAGGATAACAATGGCAAAAAATTCACATCGAACAGACAGACAAAGCTCTGTTGTCTTTATATGCCCCTAATGTCTTTGACAAAGGGTTCTATGATCAGATTACAAAAATAATGCTTGAACTACCTTGTAGTGGTCATTTGTCCTTGGCAATCACAAACAAAAGGGGGAAACTCCAAAAAAAATCAAACGGCCACTGAGGCACCTATGGATGAACAAGATCTTACGCAGGGGAAGAAAAAATGTCCATTATCCAGGCAAAAAAATATAACTCTCTTCGGTTTATTTAGTCGGACAAACAATAAGGATTCCAATTAGATATAACACCACATGCTCCACTTTCTTTTTCTTTCTGCAGTTAAGATCAGCCATGAAAGCCTATGGGGTACCTTGGCAGGTTCCGCTAAAAAATCATTCTCTCCTTAGGTTTTTTAATGGTACCAGTGGATTCAAAGGTGTAATTTCTAAGCTGTATGTTTATATTCTAGAAATGATTTATGTTCCTTTACACTTGCATTCCTGCTGGCAAATGGATGTCCCTAATATTCCACCTGATTTTGACTGGGAAGCAGTCTGGGACTCTGTATTACACTCGTCTAAAAACCCCGATCACCAACAGATCCATCTGAACTTTATTCACAGGACCTACATGACTCCTCGTAAACTTTACAATATGAAGCTGAAGGTTGACCCAACCTGTTCTCTGTCATACGTACTCAATGGGCACCTATTTCCACATGGTGAGGGAGTGCCCAGGTGTGGCGTATTTCTGGGAGGTGGTGAGGAACAGTTTGTCTAACTTGTTGTCTTGTGACATCCCCTTTTCATCTTTGGTTTTGATCCTCAATGATATGTCTCCATTGAAATGTCGTAAAATGAAAGAAAGAGTCTTTTTGGCTGGATTGACTGCTGCAAAGAAGATGATAGCCACGAGATGGAAACCTCCACACTCATTATCTCACCGACAGTGGATACTAACATTTATCAATGTGGCCTATTTGTAATTATCTACAGCACGAATGCACAATGCAAAGGAAGAAACCATGGAGCTCTGGCACAAAACTGTGACTGATCTTAAAGCCCTTTTGGTATGAGGCGTACATGTGCTGGTCATATTGTGTTTTGTGTTATGATTGTATGTTATATAATTTTGTCATGTGCAGATTCTTGCCTTTATTGTCCTGGACCTTGTTTGTTTGCTTTGTTGTGTTAATTTGGTTGTTCTGTATTGTTCTATATTACAAAAGACAATGAATATTTGATCACAAAAAAAAGAGGAGGCTTTCCTCCGCTTGTCATGGTCGCTTGTGCTCCCGGTGGGTGGTCAATTTTGTACAAAATGTTTAAAGCTGTTAAAATCTATTAAAACATTTGTTGGAATGTTGAAGCACAACTGTTTAGTCACACTCCCAGCCTCCTGTAGCATAATCAGTAAAATAATTGTTGTTTCATCTGGTGGTTGTGAAGTTATAGGCTTGAGATCAGAGGGATACTCTGAAATTTTGCATCCGAGGGTGGAAGTGGTTAATAATAAAATTTAGATATTTTTAGACTTAGAGGAAATAACTCAGTAAAGTTAAGCCCTTTCTCTTCCAACGTGACCTGGAGAACACTATTCACACATTTATCAGTTCATGCATTGACTACTGTAACGCACTTTAGTATGGTATTATACAGTATTCACTCCATTGACTACAACTGGTTCAAAAGGCTGCTGCCCATCTTCTAACCCGCACATCCAGACACAATCACGTCATCCCCATCCTCTCCACTGGTTCCTGGTTCGCCATTGCTTTGAGTTTAAAATTTTGACATTTATTTTTAAAGTCCATCATGACCAGCTCCTAGTACCTGCTCTCCTGCAGT
This sequence comes from Pseudochromis fuscus, assembly GCA_900323345.1. NCBI lineage: Eukaryota > Metazoa > Chordata > Actinopteri > Pseudochromidae > Pseudochromis > Pseudochromis fuscus. The sequence continues at coordinate 26,024 of OOFC01048451.1, forward strand.
TCCACAAGAAAGGCCAACCAGGTAATAAATGATGTAGACAATGGAGCAGCTCTTTCTCAGTCTTCTCAGGCCCCAAGTGCAAAATGCCCAGGGCCCCCTAACATATGTCTACAGGGCAGATGTGGGTGTGGACAATGCCATCCTCTACCTGCTGCACCACATCACAGTCAATCTGGACAAGGAGTGTGGCACAGTGAGGATCCTCTTTCTGAATTTCTCAAGTGCCTTCAATACAATCCAGCCCCTTATGCTACTGCACAAACTGAAGGAGTTGCAAGTAGACCCATACCCGGTGTCCTGGATTGCTGACTACCTCACTGATAGACTGCAGTACAGCAGCCTGAAGGACATCAGGTCTGACATTGTCATCAGGAGTACAGGAGCACCTCAGGGGAGGGAGCTGGCCCCCCTCTTCATCCTCTACACCTCAGACTTCTGCTAAACCTCAGAGCCTTGTCACATCCAGAAGATCGCTGATGACACAGCTACCATGGTGTGCATTAGGGATGATGGCGAGGATGAGTACAGCAGTTTGGTTAATGACATAACCTGGAGTCAGAAGAACCATCTACAGCTCAACACTTCAAAGTCTAATGCTGTATTCAGACCTGGTGCGCCAGAATTTGCACGTCTCCTGTACTTGCGACAAGTAGTCAGTAGTTGCACTAGCAATTTCACAGATGCGAGTAATAGCCAATAATAGCACTCCTCCTGGTAACCGCAGTGACAGCCACTTCTGCCGTCAACAATGAACGAAATCATAAGTAGGAGTCCAAGCCCGCGAGGGCTGGGACGGTGCGATGCAAGCAGCAGCGCTGTTCCCAGCACCCGTGGTGCGAGGAACTCTATTGTTTTCACAAAAGTTTTTATTCTTATTCTAATTTTATTCTTCCATAAGTGAAACTTACACTGCAGCCTAAAGGGTAATAGGCGGTTTCGTCAAAACTACCCAGCCTGGTCCAGTTTTGCCCCTGGACAACAGATGCAAAATGAACCTGCGTCATTCGGTAGCGCTACACCACCAAAAAAAACGCATTTACCCTTGTAATGACCAACCGAGGCCCCTTTCCCCAAAAAACTTTATATCAGCGTGTTCAGGCAATCCTCCTGAATATCTCTGGCTAATTAGTTTTTGTCCAAATTAGCGGCAAATGGTCCGACACAAATTTTATACTCCTCAAATATGCTAAAGCCAATCTACACGAAAATTTGCATGTAGAAAGTCCCAACCTGGAAGGGAAAAACTTTAAAAGAATTTTTCTACTCGTTAAAATGTGCGAGTTATGTTACGATAAATGTGGTATAGCTAGCCACCAAAACAGCAAATGGGACATATCTTGTACATTTTTTCTCCAACTAAAGACATTTTTTAGATTTTCATTAAGCGGTGGTTAATGAAGATTTAATTTAATTGCTCAATAGGGGGCGAGTTTCTATCTCAACTTTCACAGCACAGATTGATGTAATACTTGGTGTCCATAATCTAGGTTGACTCCAGAGTTCATCTCCCAAGTATGATGATCAGCGCCTATTTTTGGCATTTTTACAGTTATCGGCATCACCCTTATTAATTTAACTGACGGCCTAAAAGAGGTCAATTTAAAACTGGGTTATTTTGGCACAGATGCACCCACTTCTCTGAATGCAGCCACTACATAGTCTCCATTATTGTCCCACACACAGCACCATCTGATTGGTGACATGGCATGGTTAACAACCAATCAGCAGTGAAAGCTGGATTAATTTTGTAATTAAAAACAAACCATATCGGTCGATCTCTACTCCAACCATTCACAGATGTCCTGTAGTATCCTTGATTCTCAAACTTTAGCCCGTTTGCCTCTTCTTGCTCATGGTCTCTTGATCAAATGTATATTGTTGCAATGATTTTTTGCAATCATGTTTCTCCCAGGGTTAACGCTCGATAGTTACCATCAAAACACAAAGTCATACTTTAATCAGCACAGCCCAAGAAAGCGGGAGGTGGCAGGAGCACTAGGTCATTAAATGACCAGGCAAGTTTTCCCATTCTGAGAAAACACACCAATTATCATGAACAGACTTACCACATACTCTCCAATAAACTGGGCCAGTACGAACTCATGTCTGTCATTTCTGGATGGAGCCGACAGCACATCAGGGATCATCTTGTGTACCAGCCTCTTCTTCTGCTCTCTCAGTCCTTCCAGGTGGCCGTCAAAACCCACATTACCAGGCAGCTGGAAGCGCTGGTCCTGAGGCCCAACAAGCCCCATAGTCTCATCAGGCCACACTGTCCGCAATCCTTAAAGCATTTTAGGAAAAGAGAAAAGAAAAAAATTGGTGTATATGTCTAAAAGCAGAGGATCAGAGGAAGAGACTGCACAGATATCAGTCATTGATTTTGCCGTTCAAACACATTTCCAACCAGAACTGACCTCATGCCTATACAGCATAAGAGACTGTAGCTGCATCCCAATTCAGGGTCTGCGTCCTTTGGAGGACGCATTTGAAGGCCGCTAAGGTCACAATGCTGCGCAAAGGCTGTCCCAATTTGAAGGCTCCTTTAAATGCATCCTTCTTTTCCATCTTTTTGAAGTACACATCGCTACTATTCTTCGCGTCCTCCCATATCCCAAGATTCTTTGAGTGCCGCTGCTCATCCCCGAAAATTATTGTGGTGGCACTAAGCGGGGACCAAATTAAATTCACTTTTAAATGTAAGTACTTGCTTTTTACTCTTGAACATCTAACACCAAATATGTTAAAGCAGGGGTTGGCAACCTGCAGCTCCGGAGCCGCATGCGGCTCTTTCATCGTTCTGCTGCGGCTCCCTGTGTCTTTGGAAAATAAATAATGATATATTTAAGCTAAATTTATTTTGTTTCGTTTAGTTTTTCAATGTCATTATAAACGTAAAGATTATGGTGTTTGTGTAACATTGTAACAAAATGTTTTTATTTTATTTTTTTGACGCTCAAATTATGCGTCACAACCGCGACATCCGCGACACCCGCCAGCAACAACAGCATAAAATCCAGGTCGACTGTGCTTCAGAGAACTGCGCTTTTATTAAGCGCTGCAGCAAAATTACACAAAAACAACAGCCTGTAATGCTTCCTTCCTCGGCCGAGTTAACTTTCACTCACCGGCAGCATCCTGTGCTCATCATGGCTGCACTACAGAACTACAAAACAAAATCCCCACTTCCTCATAC
>OOFC01048451.1:29239-40370 GCA_900323345.1 Pseudochromis fuscus
AACCCTGCGGCTTAAACACCGGTGTGGCTCATGTATCGGCGGCACGAAGCACGTTAGCTTTTTACAAGCTAGCAAGTTCTGTGCCGCTGATACATTTTGCCTCGTCACATCAGACCCAGTCAGAGTGGACCACATGAAACTGTTCGAATAAATTCAATAGCGGCTTATAGACAGGTGCGCTCAATAGTCTGGAAAATACGGTATATGTTTACTACTTTGTAGCCACTACAAATTACAAATTACCAAGTTGGTTGGTTTGCTAATTGGTTTTTGAGTTTTTAGCAATATTGTGTAAAAATACCAAGTATCAATTCATCTTTTCAGAGAATAATTAAACTTTGAGGCAGATCAGCGGATTGGATTCTGTCTGAAAAAAATCCCCAAATCTCATAAAATCCCTACCTCTGAGTTATTTTTACAAGTTAGTGTTGCTATTTCACCACATAAAGGCAACAGTGTTGTGTCTATAGCATCAGTACAGGTTGATTATGACTTGGCAGAGGTTTCCTGTGTAGTTACAAGCTGTCTTTATATCACACTATTAGTCTTTGTTCTGAGTCATTATCATGAAAACACCCAACAAAAACATTTTGCAATTTCTGTTTTTATTTTCTTTCAGACGTGTGCATGTGACAAAGCGATGTTTACATTACTGTAAAAACAGAAGCCAGGAATATGCATGAAACATCTTCAGCTCTGTCTCCAAAGTATTTTTTTCTCAGTGCTCAGGCCCACTGTTTGACCTGGCCTGAGGATCTTTTCTAAATTTAATATCTCCAGAAACAACTGACTTCACATTGATCTGACATTTGTTGTGCAGCAGTGAAGAAAGCAAGATCTTATAACAAGACGTGTTTGCAATTATTGTCTGTTTAAAGATACCGTAAATATGCTAAATTACTTAAATTCATAATCATTTGTAAGTGAGCGTCCTACAGATAAGCGTAGATGTGTTTAGTTCAGAAAAAGACAATGTGGCATTCTTCGAGATTTAGATTTTGTGTACATGAGCGCTGAGTACGTTCCTCGTCATACATCGCCTTTGTGTCATAGAGGAAATGGTAGAAACTAATCATAAACTGACTGTGATCTGCGATTCAAATGGAGGTCATCACCATTTCTGGTCTTTGTTCATCAGGAATGATGTGATGATACAACTTGGTGCTACTGTCAGAGGTCTGACACTCAGATGCTTTAACCCTTAAGAAGCCATACCCATCTCACCTTAAAGGAAAATGATCAGAGATGTAAAACAGACCAAATGAACAATGAACACATTTCTGAAGATCTGTAATTTGACATATAGTATGTAATGTATATGCAACATATATGTTACCAATGACTACTCTTTTCCAGATTTTCCAGAACATATAAAGGCACCTGGGTTAAAACCATGATGATTCTCAGGCCACTTCTGGAGTTAAAAAGTGCATTTTTATCAATGAAATGTTTACTGAAGATTGCTATAATGTAACTCATACAGAAATACATTTGTGCATCATGTCTGAAAAACCTTGAATAGAGTGAAAACTGACTATGTTTAAAGTTGGAGAATAACTGTGTGATATCATATTGGTCAAATTCTTCAATTTGGACAAATCTTCCTGGAGGTAAGACAACCCTTCACTTCTCTAAGCTCTTTATTTTACATAAAACATACCGCAATTCATTATCTGATTATCTGTGTCTAAGATAAAGATTTCATCTCAATTTAGTTAAAACGAATATTTCCTGGACAAGGTTAGGATAAGACACAACAGATTCAAATCTGAATGTTAAACTTCACTTACCGTATTTTCCAGACTATAAGCCCTTACTTTTTTCTGACTTTGAACCCTGCGGCTTAAACGCCGGTGTGGCTCATGTATCGGCGGAAGCTCGTTGACTTTTTACAAGCTAGCAAGCTCCGTGCCGCCGATACATTTAGCCTCGTCACATCAGACATCAGAGTGGACCACATGAAACTGTTCGAATAAATTCAATAGCGGCTTATAGACAGGTGTGCTCAATAGTCCGGAAAATACGGTAATTGCAAAGTGTTTTTTCACCCAGAAAAGCACTGGTTAGATCATATAAAAGAGTTCAGTTTGGCTCAGTTACTCTGGTTTCATCTTTCTTCTGAATCTCCGGCAGCAGAGAGTCCTACAGACAAAGATGGAAACCCAAACCAAGGTTCCAGTTAGGACGACCATGAAAGCAGCAACATCTAGGGAGAAGTAGGCGTACCAAGGCAGGTGAAGGCCTGCTGACTGCAGATGTGCTGCTCCTTTGTGCCTGATGACGTACTCAATCCAAAAGATGGCAGTGTCCATAGGAGACACTGGTTTGTCGCGGTGTAGCCGGGAGAGATGCTGCATGTTTCTGCGGTAAGAAAGCGTCTCGATGATGTCCTTCAGAGCCTCCAGGAAGTCTTCTTTGGTCAGTGATGTGGCCTCCACCACCCGAGCTGCACCGCGCACTTTCAGCCTGAGTAGGTTGTCAAACTGATCAAAGAGGAGGGGCATGCCCAGTACGGGAACACCATGGTAGATGGCCTCATACATGCCATTGGTGCCTCCATGGGCTACAAAAACACGAGTCTTGGGGTGTCCAAGGAGATCATTTTGTGGCAACCACTTCACCAGCAGGGTGTTGTTTCCTAGAGAAGAAGGCTTTTCATCCACAAACCGCCAAATCACCTTCTGAGGGAGCTGAGCGAATGCAGCAGCGATTGCCTCGGTGAGTTCACGGGGCAGTGCTGACACCAACGTCCCCAGCGACATGACCACCACCCCATGCTCCCCAGAGCTCTGCATGAAAGCCTCCAGCTCAGCAGGGAGGGGTCGGGCCTTTTTGCACTGGAACCCCCCTATGTACACCACGTTAGGCATGGTGGGTCGGGGGAACTCAAAGACGAAATCTGCCCTCATCAGCCAGATATCGGCACGCTGCAAAGACAGGAAGCCAGTTCCAGGAGGGAAGTGTCGCTGGAGCAGATCTGAGTAGGCAGGGTTAATGATGAAGTATTGTTCAACTAAGGTATTGAGATACAGTAAAATATTCTTGATTCGTTCCAGAAAATCCATCTGATCGTGAAGTTCACTTCCTGTCACAGGGATATAGGAGAGAGGCGAGGGAGCTATGGTGAAGTGTCCATCCCCAGTATTAATCCAGCGCACATTGAAAACCATCGGTAGCTTGAGATAACTACCCAGAAGATACCCGAAAGGCATACCAGGATCTGTTAACATTAAGTCAAACTTGTTGTCCTTTAGCGTCTTCATAAAGACGGGGTCATCAAACATTACAGCAGCTCCTCTGGCCATGATCCCATGGCCCAACCCCAACATAGATGTGATTGTGTGCTGTTGGCAGAAGGTGCGTATAAAAGCAGGATACTTGCGACATTTCATGACATCCAGTAGCAGGTTGTCGTAGAACTCCATGTCTGTCTCGTCCTCCAGTGAGCGCACATTAATAGAAGTGTAAATGGAGGAGTTACTCGGGATGTACCAGCTCTTGGCAGAGCGCAGCACTGTGATGTTGTGGCCTCTGGAGTGTAGCTCTTTGAGGATCACCTCCATGTTGATCCAGTGGCTGCCATCAATAGGTACTACCAGGATCCTGCTGCCGCTACAGTCAGTGGGTCTGAGCAATAGCAAGCAGAGCCCAGTCAGGAAAACAGGGATGGGGCTAGACATTTCCTGGAAGACACAACAGAGAGAAACCTTTAGACTTATAAACCCTTTAAGCCAAATCACCTGTGTCCTGTGTCTCAACACTTGTCACAGGAGAAATTTGTGTTTTCAATCCATGCTAGTCATCCCATTTGTGACACAAATGGTCATAGGTGACAGTAGCAGAGATCAAAAACCGAATCAAACAAGTTTACCCACTTACTGTATTTTCCGGACTATAAGCCGCTACTTTTTTCCCACGCTTTGAACTTAAACACCGGTGTGACAAGCTAGCAAGCTCCGTGCTACCGATACATTTAGCATCGTCACATCAGACCCAGTCAGAGTGGACCACATGAAACTGTTTGAATAAACTGAATAGCGGCTTATAGACAGGTGCGCTCAATAGTCCGAAAAATACGGTATTTTTCTAAGGGGGGCAATGAATTTCTGTGGATAGCATGATGGGTTTCGATGCAACAAGGAGGACATAAGCTAAACAGAACGATAAACTAAGAGAGGGGTCAAATGTTGGCTAGCAAACAAGCAATAAGTGAGTAAAACATACTACACTACAGCACTGTGCAGGAAGTGGCCAAACCAATGTTGATCACTTTGCTTTTTCTACGTCGGTCTTTTCTGCTTCTGCACTTAAAGGAGAATCCTGGTTTAATTCAGTCTAGTGTATCTCCTATTAGGGCCTTTGTCCACAGGTAGCTGCTATTACGCTAACATCTATTTCCAGTATAATCCTATGAAGTCCTGCATTGACACAGATCAGTGAGCAGAAATCTTTCTTTGCATCCATCTTTTTTTCACTTCCAGTGCAAAAACAGCTGCTTGTGGACATTGGAAATTAATGTGGCTATTACGGCGTTATGCTAACTAGACCCTCTTTACCTCCACAGTTCACATGGATGACTGAGAACCTTCACAGTAATTCTTACAAGAACAATTTTAAATGATTCTTTTCAAGTCTAAGCAAAATCCAGCATTGAAATTAACCATGTGGCATAGAGATTATATTTATAATTTAGTATATATAGCACTTTAAAAAAGACAGCATAATCAGCCAAAGTGCAGTACATTTATATAGCGCTTTTTTGACCTTAGCTAGGTCCCAAAGTGCTTTACAAGACAACTCATTCACCAATTCACACACACACTCGTACGCCAATGGCTACCGACAACAACTTCAATCTAAGGAAAACTTGCTGGCCAACCACATCACCAACATGTGTGAGTCTGCTGAGGTAGTAGCAAACAATGAAAAATTTATGTCTACAAGTGTCTGGATCACAAGCAAAAAGTCAACAGGATGCACCCCGAGCAGTTTTTATTGAGTGCTGCTGCACAATAAAGAGTAAATCCAGGCTTGTTGTTCTGCAATTTGACTATAAAAGAAAAAAACAGTGTCTAAAAATCTGTGAGAAAGTAAATACATCCCCAAACTGTACTTTTCCACATCAGGATATTGGTACAATGAATATAAACCAGGATAAAATGAATGAATGCACCATGTTTAATATGTGGAGTCCTGTGGGAGACATCTGTGAATTATCTTCATGTGCTTTCTAAGATTTATTGCAAACATTTGATATCATCTGAATATTCGTCTGCACTTTTTATGTTCAATATAAAGCAGTTTAGATACTACTACATACCTCAGTGTGAATCTTCTCAGCTGTCCTCCTCTGACCTCTGACCATGCAGCCTGTGTTTACACATGTAATACTCCAGTGACACTACTACTACTACTGTAATGCTCACTAGAGTTGTTTATTTTTTAAATGATGTCAACAGCAAATGTCTCATCTGGATCTTCTCAAAATCCAGGAGTTTAATGTGAGCTCCAGGTCCTGACTGAGGCTATATGTGATATGTTTCACACACACATTAACTGAATCACACACAGAGTCAAAGTCCAGAATCTGGATTAGAGGTAACTTGTAAAAGCTCTCTCCTCGTAATCAAGAACAAAGGTTAACAGACACATAATATAATATTTTACATTTATTGTAATTGTGTCAAGTCTTTTATTGTCTCTCCCGCCATATGTGAACTCAGAATAGTTTCCAGATTGCACTTTATTTATCTGTCTCCTATATATTCTGACATAGATGTATTTTTTATATAATTGGTGGTTTTGATGAGAAAGCTTCAGTGTGAGCAGGGAGGAGAAAACCAAACTGTAGCACAGTCAGACGGTGTGAGACGGGAGTGGCGGGGAACGAGGGAAGGAGGAAGCGGCAAGGTCACGCAGCGGAGGGAAAATAAAGTGAGCAATGGTGATTACAATAACAGCACGAGAAGCTGGTGAACAGTCATATCAGTGAGCCGCAGCCTTCCCCTTCTCTCCTCTGCCTCTGTGGAGTTATATAAACGTGAGCAGGGGAGCAGGAGTCAGCTCGAGGTAAACGGCAGCTGGCAGGGATGATGACAAGCAGCTGGAGGCTGTAAAGATTTTACTAGCAACATTAAACTATTAACCCAAAGCAGATCAGGTCCTGGAGGTGTCATTTAGTTTCAATCTTCAGCCTTCACAAGAGCAATCTGTGCCAGAAGTAAAGTATACACCACATTAATAAGCATGTGAATCCTACTTACACTGGAGTGTGAGCTGCTCTCAGGTGATCACATGATTGGTCACATGTCTGAGCAGGGATAGCCAATCAGAGGCATGGACTTCAGTATGTACTTTTCTGTCCAATGCATTTTCTTTGTGATACTTCCACAACAATGTGGAAATTAACATATGCATTAATCAGCAACATCAGCCACATGAAAGCAGTTGTAACTACTACAAAACTATAATAAAATAAAATTTAATGACTTAAATAATGATGGTAACCATGGTTACTGCAGCCATATAGGAGCATATAGGAGACTCTTTCCAATGTTTAAACCCTCTGGAGCTTATTAAACTGAGTAAGTTATAAATAAAATATTATAATTAGATAGCTTTTATTTTCTTAGTTGGTAACTAACTTTATTAAAGAATTTTTAATCCTATTTTTGCCCAAAGTTTTGCATTAAGTAGCAGCTCAGTTAGCATACAGGTGTCAGCTGACCAAACCGCTAAGTAGTCAGATTAAGCATTGACAAAAATACACTGAGCGCCGCGCTGGTTTATTTATCAGGAATAGGAAGAGAGCTGCTCATTTGCATAAGAGCTAAAAATAATCCATCCTCAGAGCACGACACGGGAGTTATTTCTGAAGCCTCCTCCACATCCTCCCAACAAAGGAGAAACAAATCAACATGTTTCATTTGGAAATAAAAATATGAAGTTTCTGAGTAAAGTTGATTATGTTTTGTTTTTTTAAGCTTTTGTTAAGACTTAAATGTTGAGTCAACACAATTTATTGGGTCAAAGAGAATTAAAGTGACATAGGTTACAGTTGTAGCACTTTACAGCAAGCATAAATACAAAATCAATCAATACACAAATAAGTTGATAAATACATAAATGAAACAACAACCTGTAATTTTCCAGCAGCTGAAGTGCTAAATAAAAATATAGGAAACCCAAAAAAATTGCATGTAGAAAATTATAGCTTTAATTTTCAAGATCATGTGTAATTTTTGAGTTTTTAATGTTTAACAGAAGATATTTACAAAGGTATAAACAATGAAATAGATAAAAGAAATACATTTTTTAATCAAATTTTGGTTGTAAAACTTTATTTTTACAAGATATATAGGTGTCACGTTTAATCGTTAAGTTTCATGAATTATATATAAATATTTTAAAAATATTTTGGCTCAATAAAACTTAAATATTTTATGAAATGAACATTTTTGGTGATTTTATGGTTAATTTTAACTGAAAAACTTATTTTTCATCTTTTTTTTCATTAGACATAAATTCACAGTCTAATTTTAATCCAATTAATATTTAATGAATTTTAAAAATTACAGAAAAAAATATAAAACATAATAAAAAAATCCATAAAAAGCACTCACATGTGTAAAAGGCATGAATTGTGTGTTATTTCACTGTGTTTTCACTGTAAACACTGTTATGGAGTTACTACTTGTTTGGATTTGAAGCCAAATCCACTTTAAGTTGTGATACATGATGTAAACATTGTAAGGAGTCACAGCCTCTCTCTGGCTGTGTTTTTCTAACTGCCATTCATGTACAACTTTTATCTAAAGAATACATTATTATCAGGTTCATCGAGCCGGTGGACTGTGTGTGCAGCTCTGCTGATGCTCTACGTCGTGGAGGAGACAGGAAAACACTCCTGGATTAGAACAGCTGATAAAATTCTTTTACATTCAAATCTAAAAGTAGACGCATCACACTGGGAATGCAGGACTGATTTTCAGGATTAGCCTGAAATATCAAAACATGTCAGCAGGGTGAAGAGAAGAAACATGTGTTTGGACATGGAGAGTGGCTGGAGGCAGGATGTGATCTGCTGCACGACCAGCAGGGGGCGACAGAAACAACTGAGAAGGCAGCTGGAGGCAAAGCTACCTGGACCAGCTCCTTAAAAACACTATGTATGTATGCATTACTCTCTCTGACATGCTTTCTATGAGATTTTGTATGAGGACAGAATATACTACAGCATTTTAATGACATGCTGAACTATGACAATCATGATTTACACAAACTGAACTGTGACACTTCTTATGACAGACCACATGTTGGCATGTGACTATTAAGATATCATATAATAATTTTTTTTTTCAGACCTACTAAACTATGATATTTTTTATTCTTACGTGCTTCACTTTGGCATTTTTATTCAGGCAAACTATCCTCTAGCATTTTATATTTCATTCATTCATTTTTATTTAATACATAGTGTACTATGACTTTTTATGTACAATATTATTACGTCTTTTATGACATACACTAATATTTCAATGACGTAGTTTTATTTGGCCATTTTTATGACCTACTGTGACATGATATTTATTTATTTTTACATACTGTACTGCACTGTTACACTTTCACACTGAGCAACTCTCTGCTTTCAGTGTCAACATGACATAAGTAACTGTAACTCAGCTCTTCTGAACAGGCTGTCTACAGTTACACTGTGGTGCAGTGAAAACCATGGTTGTATTTTTCTGAGCATCTTTGAATATTTTATGCTGATGTAATTTTAGAAAATTCTGGTGCATAGTTATCCAAGCAAAAAAATAAATATTCATAAGAAAACAAAGTAAGTCAACAATAAAGTTGTAAAGTTATGTTGGTGCACAGTCAGGTGATGGCACAGACATTTTTATGATACATTTTGTTTTCATAAAATACTATAATATGACTTTTTATGACATACCACAGTTTTTTTGTTTATTTTTTACTGACAAACTAAGCTGAGGCATTTCCATCACATATTTAAATACATTTTATGAGATATTATGGTATTAGTACTCTACTGGGACATAGTTATATTATACTGACAACGATATCATAAAAAATGACATATTATAGTATGTTTTAGAAAGAAAACATTATAGTAGAGCATATTATATATATAAAAAAAAAGTTTTCTAGATCTTTTCTTCTTGTTCCTAAATGTTGTTTTGTTATGTCTCAGGTTGTGTTTTGAATGGATTTTCCTCCCTGAAAACCTGAACATCTGCAGCAGTGCTGTGAGTCCTAAAAGCAACTTCCCACATTCCCATCATTCATATCAACCTTATATCACAGCAACACATCCTGGACTTGTTGTGGAAAATTATTTCCTAAAAGGAGTGGGAACCTGGAGTCGTTGCCATGGTAATTACTCAAATAAGGAAGTTCTGCAAAATAAAAACAACCATCACTGCTTTTCTCCTGGGACTCTTTCTACATTCATTGCACCTTTTCAAGGTTGACCTCAAGCCCAAACATGTGAGCCAAGCTCCTGAGACGCTCGCTGGTTCAGAACTTTTCCTTCCTCCAATTGTTCGACATCATGATATAACTCATTTAAATCCTCCTGATAGTGTTTATAGCATTTACGCATACGCTTGGCATGCACTGTCACACACTGACAGCTGTTTACTTTGATTAAAAACACATTTTTACAGACATTTCACAACAGACCTGAGACTACTGTGGATGTTTCAGTCAGGGATGACTTGAAGCTTTCTTGTAGACATTTTAAAAATTCAAGCTGTAACAAATCTTTCTTTAATCATTTATGTTAGATCCTCTGCACAGACACTGGTTTGAATGAAAGTTTGTTTTTAACACTTTAAACTGTTGCATAGGGTTGTTTATGTTATAGGATTTTCAATGCACTGTTGAGGAGTTATAAATTGACTGAATACGATTGAATATGAAAAGAAACAAATGTGTAGATAATGACAACATAAATTTAATGAATAGTTAACAGTACAGCAAAAATACAGCATTTGACCTTTTAAGTGTGATTATATCCAGTCGTGGATCAAAGAATACAACTCATCAGTTTACCAAAAACAGAAGAAAATATACATTAAGAGATGATCTATTTAAAATGTAAGGATGATGGTGTGTGGCTGTAAATAGAAGAATCGTCGTCCTCATCCTGAATGTGCTGGTCCTCTGTTGATGGACGCTGATGTCAAAGAAGTGTCAATCAACCTGACGTCCTGATCTTTAATCAGCTGCTCGGGGACATTCCTCAGAGGCAGACGTGCTGGAAGACAATCGGTCTCAGCCGCTCTCTCTTTGTGATGATGCCGGTGGTGACGTGTGTTTTAACAGCGATGATGCGTGGGAGGTGAGGTTTGTTCTCGTCAGGCCGCCATGTTGATGAAGGTGGTGGGGTTCTTCCTGGTTCGGATCTCTCTGGCTATCTGACACCAGGTGCAGGGCCCGCAGAAGCAGGCGTACACGCAGTCGTTGCAGACCGTCCCCTGTGAGGACAGAGGAGGTGGGAGTGGTTAACCCCTTCACGTCCATCTCACAAGAGATCTTTACAGTTAGTGTGTAACAGCTTTTTACCTTAGCTTCAATCTTCACAAGTGTCTCACAGTTTACGCATTCACTCACTGATAGAAGAAAGCTACCATGCAAAGTATTATCTATAGGAACTTATGGTCTGGCTCAACGACACTTTGACGCTGTTTCGACCTGGTTTTAAAATGCGTCTCAGACAGTCAGATCACAAGTGGACAGCTGAGACGCATCTCTTTTTATGTCTGTATTTGACGTGTGTCTCCAAACTGTGATTGGATGTCACCAATAGGGCGGCTGTGGCTCAGGTGGTAGAGCGGGGTGCCTGTGAATCTTAAGGTCATGGGTTTGATCCCCAGCTCCTCCTGTCCACATGTCGAGGTGTCCTTGGGCAAGACACTGAACCCTAAGCTGCTCCCACCATTGGGGGACCTGGCTAGTGTAGCCTGGCAACAATCAGACCCTCCTACATTCTGTTCGAATGCAGAAGGGTCTGGCACCGGAGGCATTGCCAGTCTTTTCATGAGCAAACTTTGGGACGGACCAAATACATGCCCCTGTTGTTGACACGTCATACTCAGAAGCC
>OOFC01048452.1:0-21070 GCA_900323345.1 Pseudochromis fuscus
AGCTGGATGACACAGAGCAGCATCTTACAGACACCTTTAATACAAGTCCAAGTGTTTCCTTTAATACAAACTCTATGTACTGTGAGTTACTTCCAGGGGGTGTGATCAGCAGCAGCACAAGGTATTAACTGAAAGTGTTGCCTTGTGTCTGAACTGTGTGTCCTGTTCAGATCCACCTCAGGCATGAAGAAAGCCCCAGCCACATTAAATCATCCTTGGATATGAGCTACGGCAAACACTGGGACGAGATCAACAACAAACACAAACTTCTCCTGAGCCAGTCCTTCAAAAACCAGTCCACACAAAATCACACCAGCTACATGCTGGAGGTAAACCAGGTTGAAGACACACATAGACAGTTATATATTTGGTTTTCACATTGTTTCAAGCTGTGTGTTGATATTTTTTTATCCAAAAGTAATATGTTGCTCCTTGTGTTATTCCAGTTCAATCTCCAGGTACCAGATAAAAATTTAAACTACAGGACTCAGCTTCTGCACTCTCACCTGATGCAGCGTGGGTCTGAGAGCAGCACTCACTTAAAAATCAATTACAACAACCTGATGCCACTGGTGGCTGGATTACACTGGAAAACCCCTCCTACAGATGCCCTGCAGAAGAAATGGGAAGGTAAGATTAACTCACACAATTATCTTGCTTTATTGGATGTTTAATGTCTGTGTTCTGTTTGCATTAGTCCTTCATTCAAACACAACTCGGACATTAAACTGATTAACTTTGAAGTTGGAACCGTCATAAATGTGCAGTGATGTGTAGCCAAGCACCAACCAGCGTCTCTTATGTAATCATGCAGGGACGTTTAACATGGACTCACCGTGGCTGTATGTTTACACTACACATAAGCTGAACCAGCTCCAGCACCACACGCTCCAGCTCAACTCAGAGCTCACAGCCAGCAAGTGGCTGACCATCCATAACCTCCTTCTGGAGGGTTTCTTCAGGGACAGGGGCAGAGAGAAGGAGGCCCGTCTGGAGCTCTACACACCAGCTGTCACCTACCTCCAAGTAAGGAGAGAGCAGGCTGCTCTGTCTGGAAATTTAAAATATCATTGTTTAGATTTCACTCGAGGAAACACTGGACATGATGGGAACTTTGCAAACTACTACAAAATAATTTAAATGGTTCTTGGCAAGATTTTGATTAAAACAATAAAATAAAACTCGGTCTATAGATTCCATTTGGGGTTAAGCAGTTATCAACAGAACAAATGTTGTCTTGCTGTGTCCCTCCCCAGGCAGGTGGGTGGGGTGTGGTGGGGAAGCGGAGCGTGAAGGCCCACGGCTCCTTGAGCTCTCTGTGGACTCCTCTCCTGAGAGCAGACATCTCTCTGGAGGCCTCTAAATTCAGCCACACCCTGCAGATGGCCTCCACCTACGGCAAGCAGAACGTCAGCTTTGCTGCTGCGCTGAACACCATGGAGAAGGTGGGCGGTGGAGGTGTTAGATGCTTATTTAATTATGGAATGAAGTTGTCATTCTTTTGTTATTGGTTGAGATTTTGATGTATTGAAAAGCTGTGGTGTCACTGACTTGATCAAGAATCTGAAAAAGAGGCAAGTGACTCTGAAGATGACCTTCACGAAGCCGAAGAGTGCGTCCACTGAGCTGGAGCTGGAGGGAGTGGTGGAGGAGCTGAGGAGGGACAAGAAGATGTATCAGAAAACCGCCATGCTCCAGCTTAGGTCTGTACTCCGATGTGGCCGACAGAAAATGAGTGTGTTGCTGTGTGTTGGTTCTGTCTGTAGTTTGAACACTTGTCTTTAATAGCTGCCGTCTTGCACAGACAGCCCTTCCAGATCTTTCCTCAGACTCTCCTCCTGCGGGAGACTTTTACCGTCGACCTCCTCAAAGGGCTCTACATTCTGGAGTCCAAAGCTGGTTTCCATGACAACAGAGAGGTTATCCACACCCTGACTCTGGGCTACCAACCACCGAGCCCTTTTGTAAGCCAGCACGTTGATTTATCGCCCCAGTACTTAAGGGAAATTGTTAATGACTGTATTCACTGATCTCATCTTCAGGTTTGTTCTGCGCTGACCCATCCTTTCAGCTCCGACACTGTTCCAGCAGACTCAGAAATATGTGTGACGGTGACCAGCAACCAGGTGAGCTGTCTGCCTTCAAATCTCAAAACACAACTCTAATTTCAACTGAGCCTTAAAGTTACTGAAATCCAAATCTAACCCACCGTCACTGCCGACAACATTTCTATGTGCACATCGTTGCAAATGTTGCTCATACATTTTTAGATTATTACTTCTTGTATTGGAGTGAAATATAGTGTTTTTTTTGACCTTAGCTAGGTCCCAAAGGGTTTTATAAGGCCCCTCATTCACCCATTCACACACACACACACACACACACACACACACACCAATGGCTACAGAGCTGCCATGCAAGGTGCTAGCCACCATTGGGAGCAACTCAGGGTTCAGTGTCTTGCTCAAGGAGACTTCCACATGTGGACAGGAGGAGCTGGGGGATTGAACCCATGATCTTACGATTCGTAGACGACCCACTCCACCACCTGCTGCCCCAGAAATTTGTATAGAAGTTATGCATTTTGTGTTTAATGACAATTTGATGCCAAATCCATAGAGTGTATAAAAATTGATGAGCATGCCTCAAAAGTTAAGCCAATGCTAAACAGTGCAATACCACTGATGTCCACTAGAGGCTGGCTCCAAAAAAGTCTGGCTCCAAATGGCCCCAGATGTTTAATACTTTTTCCACAATTCATTCTGATGTCATTAGCTAAACATATTTCTTGTTATCAGAGATTTGGTGGTCCGTCTGGAAAAATAAAATAAATAAAAATATAATTATATAGATATTAGGCTTCAAAAAGAGGAAGATTTAGGGGCTTGGTTTGTTTGAGTGACAGATCTGTTCTCTTTACTCCTCAGTTTATGTCCAAATATGTCACTTTTGGCTCCATATAATCAATATGGTGACGTTCAAATACCAGTGGGTGACGTCACGTTTGCTGTGTCCATTTCTACAAACAGTCTATGGTCAAAGACATCAAAAACTGAAAGTGCATGCATGACCTAGCTTCAATAAAAGTGTTAACACGTGGTAAATAGATTGTCTAACTTAGGTGGACAGTCAGTGGAAATAGTTCATGTGTTCATTATATGTTTCCTGTTTCTTTAGACCCAGAAAGACGTACGAGGGAGGTTACGGGTTGGGAGCAAAGAGAGACTGACTTTCTTTGGGCAGGTTCAGTTAAACCCTTTGCATTCAAGTCAGCAAGCAATAAAAGTTAAAGCCAACTTCATCCATCAACTCCAGGTAAATGAGCCTCTCTGCTAAACTACTGAAGTAATTTGCATGATGCACTGTATGGTGAATGCAGTTAGTCACGTAACGAGCTCCACCTCCAACAGTGTACAGTATAGTTTACAGTAGAAAAGGTCAAGCTTGTGACCGGTTCATCTGGTATTGCTGTTACAGCTGCAGCTCCCCTCCTCTGCTATAATGGAGGGAGATGTATGTTGGAACCCAAAAACCGACAAGGACTTTGATTATCAGGCCAGAGGGAAACTGAGAATCGAGCGACAGGAGTGTCAAGTGAGTGAAACACTATGCGCATGTTAATTATTTCTTCTCTGATGAGCAGTGGTTTCACCAAAATGCTTTTTTTTCTGCTCAGCTTAATGTACAGCTGAATGGGACATCTGGCAGAGTCAGTCTCCATTCATCTCTAAGTCATCCCTTCAAATCAAAGATCCCCAGAACGTTGGAGGTTCACAAAACATGTTTTTTAAAGTCTTCCACTGAAATCAGATTATGGACATCCTTGCACATACTTAAGTTGTCTGTCTTTGTTTACCCTGTCAAGGTAAAGGCCACTGCGGACATCTCTACAGTGCCTGGCAAAGGGAGCAGCTCAGTGTCTGTGAGGGCTGATGGGAAGGACAGGATGATGCTAAACGCCCAGATGTCCCACTCCCTTCACAGAGGGGACAGAGCCGTGGGACTGAGGCTGGACTTATCCCAGAGCCTGCTACCTACAGCCACTGAGCTGCATGCAAACATGTCTGCCAACATGTCCTCAGACAGGTTTGTGTATAATTACTTATTGATGTTTGTCTCCAGCAATACAGTGACAATAATATATCTAAAAAACAATGCTGACTGAGTCTTTCTGGACCTTTGAAGTCCTTGGCATTACCCTGTTCCTCCTGTCTCCTCCAGTGTGTTTCTACATGGCTCCTTTACACAGGGACAGGAGGCTCTCCTGGCTCAGGTCAAAGGGTCTCTGAAAGCCTCCCAGGGTCTCCAGCTGGCTGTGTCAGGGGACTTGAGACACACCATGACCAACCTCCATGTTCTGCCTCCTGTCCTGGGGTTGGATGGTGCATTAGGGCAGACTGACAGTTTAATAGAAGGTAGATATTGATATCAAAATCTTCATTACACTAGTAGCTGTCAAACAGAGCTTGTGTGATTTAGTTCATCATAAATTAATTTATTTTCTTGGTGTGACTGCAGAATGTGGAGTTTTCTAAGCTTTACAAAAGTGCTACATATCTTATATAACGCATGTGTGTTGCAGGACAGCTGAGAGTTAGAGTGATGGAGACCATGCACAGTGTGGAGCTGAGACATCAGCAGCATCCTGCAGAAATCTTCGACAGAGACGATGAAGAAGCCACGAAGGGACAAAAGTCCCACGAGGCCCGTGATTGGCTGTGCGTGTGGTCAGGGGCGGAGCATGTGTGTGTGAATGTGAGCCATCAGCTGGGGAGTCGAGGGAGGGGAGAGGTCTACGCGCAGCTTTCTCACTCTTTCCACCTGCTCAATGCCACAGGTGATCTTTACAATATCCATGTAATATGTTATCTACACGTGTTCGTAGCTTCCTGTCTCCAAGTGTCTGTGTCTCCTGAATACAGGTGTACCTGCCAACAGTAGTGCTCACATAGAATGGGCTCAGGGAGGCGGTCGACTGTCCGTACTGGCAGAGGTACAGGCTGGACCTGAACATCTTCAAGCAGAGTTTATTGGAGGCAGGACGGATCCTCTCATCCCCAGATGGCATTACTTCTCCAGGTTACAGCACCAAGTCAAAGCCTTGCTGAAAAGAGGCCTGTCAAGGTCCCTTCAAGCCAGAGGACATTATCAGGTGTCCATACAGAGTTCATATTTCATCATTTATATATCATTATTGTTATATTTGTTTTCTTTCTCATGGTATGGGCACCTGACTGTTTACCATTCCTGTGCTTTATGTTCTTTATCCTGTCAGTTAGAAACAGATGGACTGGACACAGGTTTGGTCCTTTACACAGAAGACGTGAGAATGGTCGACATCCTTGTCAGCGCTGCATCAAAAACCAAAACAGCTGTTTTTGTAGTGTCTCTATGGCAACAGCTGAAGCAGCTCCAGGGACTCATGCCCTCCTCTTTACAGGTATATACACAACTTACACATATTCATTCACAAATTTCAGCCAATGACTAAAAATGAGAAACTATAACTGTGTCTTTCTGTATATTTACGATCCTCGATCTGTGTGCAGTTGTGGAGTATCAGTGTATGTACATTTTTAATACTTTGCATGATTTAGGATCCAGAAGGATATATATTTCTGTGTGTAGCTCCCTGAAGTAGTAACAAGTATTTCTAATAAATTACCATTTGAGATTGAATTCTAATAAAAAAAGGATACCAGATATTGATACCAGTAACCCAGATATTGATCCCTGAGGGACACCACGCTGCACTTTTTCTTTGTTACAGGCAGCTTTACACTGATTGTAGAATTTAAAACCAGTTAAAAGAACAGTTTTACATGAAAACATGCAGGGACTACACTGATTCACTTTCTTGTACATTACTATATAAAGTCTTTGGATTGCTGTAGAAGGGGCTCGGCTGGTTGTTTCTTGTCCCTATGCTAAGCTAATGTTAGGTGTATCTCAACTATTGGTGCACACACATGATAGCGGTGTGAAAGGTGTGATCTAATTCATTGCAACAAAAAGAATAGGCATATTTCACAAATGTCACAATGTAATTTGAAAGAAGTCAACACACTGGTTCAGTATGTCCAACAGCACTCATGTCAATCGGAGCGTCAGTAATGAAAGTGACACATCCATCAAAGCTAAATGTGTTTTTTGTAGTAGGATGTATGATTAGCATGTTGTGATATTTTATGGGGCTGGTCTAAAGTTCAGTAAATCCTCAGAAATTCTTCCATCTCTTCCTTTAGAAAAAAACAAACTTTGCCAACAGGGGGTTTTGTTTTCACAGATGAACTGCACAGGGGACGCCACCGCAGACCGTCTCTCAGCTCACTGCTATGGAAATGTGGCGGACCGCCCTGTTGAGGTACGAGCCTTTCGCTCCTATAGACCACACAACAGGCTCTGTTACGGCCTCTCGCTCGCTCACTTAAGCCTCAGCGCTCAAGCTAAAGGCTGCTACAGCTCCAGTGGTCAGAAGGAGCTCAGAGCCAACCTCACTCACTCCTCTGTGCCCCTGCTGACATATCTGGGCGTGCCCATCACATCTGCTGTCAGGTTTCTCGTCCGGCCCGGGCCCCAGAGGTGGGCCCTGGGGATGGGGGTGGTGGCTGGACCTTGGAGAACAGACTTGAATGTGGGTCTGAGGTTGGAGAGGCCTGGGCTGTATGGCTGGCACGGGCTGCTTGAGTATGGGACGCACGCTGTTATACACAAGGCTGCAGCGACAGGTCGGCTGAGGCTGGAGAGCTGGTGTCACATCTGGGCAGATGTCAGTGTAGAGTTGGACTCAGTCAGCTCCAGTCTGCTGGTGTCTCTTCGCTGTGCAGGGGTGGGGAGGCTGGTGTGGGTGCAGGTTGGGAGTGTTGAGGGGGGTTTGCCACATGAAGCCTCTTTAACTGTACATGGACAAGCAGGAAAAGATGGACTCAAAGGATCTCTGAGCTTTGAAAACCAACAGGACTCCTTCCAAAGCCTCCTGTCTGTACAACTGAAGGATCATAAAGCTGAGGTGGGTTGGAGCCTCCAGCACCACTGGGCCTCTTTTGCCTCCATCATCCCAAACAGAGTAGACCTCCAGGGGTCAGGTCAGCTCCGTGACACCTCCGTCTCTGGAAGTGCCCGAGTCTCTTTCAACAATCGCTCGGTTCAGATGAACATCACTGCTGCCTGGGATCCCTCCACCTCATTCAGAGCCGTGCTTCAGCAAAACCTGACTACTGCCAGAGCACCAGAGGAGCTCACTGTTAGCATGTCGACCTCAGGGAGTCAGGCCCAGTTTGAGGTGGAAAGTGATGTGTGCTCCATGCTTCTCCTGGCAAATCAGCACAGGAGAGGAAAGGACGACAGGAGGAGCTGGATTTTTTTCGTCCATCAGCGATGTGTCTTACTGAAGGTTAGAGAGGAAACAAGACAGCGTGCCAGGAAACTTGTTTCCCACCAGAAGGAAAGCAAAAGAAACATCTTCACCCTGGAGATGATTCTTGCCTTTCCATTGTAGTTGCATTAATATAACTTATGCTGTTTTAAGTGTTATTGCTACAATAATTTCAATTGCTCTGAAATCCTTTAACAACTGTCGAAGACGTTAACAGCTTCCACAGAATGAATTAGATTGAACTCTGGTGACCACTGTTCTTCTGGTGCCGTCAGCCCAGAGTTTAATTTGTCTAATGACTTTGTGCATAGTTGTGTTAATTACAATATACCTTGAATCCATAAAGAAACCCAGTAAATGTATCTCCTGTTAAGTTCTGAATCCCAGAGAAGTACAGGAGAAAGTCCACCAACATCAAAACCTGTTGCACTTAATGTAAAATGTAACGCAGTGGATTAAAGGCCCAATCATTTTCTTAATTTTTCAGTATATTTGTGTCAAATTAGTGTATTAATAATACGTTAAAGTCAAATCACCATACACCTGCAGCCCTGGTTGTAATCTTTTTTCTCCTTTTCTTTTGTAGACACTCCTGCCTCCACAGACCTCAGTGAACATCTCCATCACCCGTTCTGGCTGCTCCACTAATCTCAGTACTGTTCTCCAGGCTGAGGGGACACAGAAAGGCAATCTGAGTTTGTCTCTAACCTGTCACCCCCACCTCAGTCTGAGGGCATCTGTACAACACACTATAGAGGCTTTAAAGATGCTCCAGTTTCCTAACCGTGGAGCATTACTCCTGAATGTCTCATCTGCACATCTGCCTGGTGTGGACGTTGTCCTGGAGCTGGGACAGTGTCATCTCAGGGGTCATGTTGGGGAGATGAAGTCTTCTCAGAGAGAGGTGGAACAGTCTTCTTACACTGTCAATGTGACCAGCCACTGTCCTCTACTTCAGGTAAGAAAATCAGCCAGCTGTGTGTAATACCTCCTGTGGATTATGTTTGAGTTGTAAATATTGCTGTTACCTCTTCCTGTGATGATATATAGTCATTTCTTTCATCACAGTTAGAAGAAAAGGATTTCCTACATGTGTCATCAGTGATTATGTTTGCATAGCCTCCTTTGAAATACAGTTTCCGGCTCATTAGCAGGTCAGACTGCAGCTCGTTTGTCACAGCAGCACAGCAGAACAACACCACAGATGATACAGCTGCTCGCCTCCACACTTCAGGGAAATAAATGAAAACTAATGATCGTTCTCCACTCATGTTCATACCGCAGGGAACGATCCTCCCGGTGTCCCTTGCTCTTCAGGGCCTCCTGTCGGTCCTTCCCTGCCAGCTGACTGTGTCCTCGTCTCTGAGGGTGGACGACCAGGACCTCTCTCTAGACCTGAGTCAGTCCTGCAGGACCCCGCATCTCTCTGGGACCCTCGCCCACTCCTTCCTCTCCCTGAGGAGTCAGGGGCTGCCACAGATCATCGCCATCCAGGCTACTGCTCCTGGAGGCCCTGAGCAGGCTGGAGCTCTGTACATCAAAGTGGGGACATGCAACATTAGAGCCAAAAGAGTCACAGAGTCCAGGGGAGGGACACAGTGGCAGTGGGCGCTGGAGTCTATGTGTCCACTGTTACAGGTAGGATGTTGTGGATGATTAATTGAATGCTTACAGTCTTGTAAAGCTTTGTCTTTATCTGTATGTCCATCATATACAGCTAAAGGCAGAGAAAAACTAATGAATTTTATATTGTCTTCCAGTCATTTTGCTTGTACAGTTAGTACAACAAACTACTCCTATAAATATTACAGACTGTGGAGAAAGGACACAGCTATATTTTGTTGTTCATAGAAGATATATTTATTTGTTTTCTTTGCTACCGCTGTCAGTCACAATCACATCTTGTCCATTAAAGGGTCATTTAAATGGCTCAGTGTGGCAGGACCCACAGGGTGTGTGGACGCTCGTGCTGGACACTGATCTGGAGCGAAGAAAAGGTTTTCTGAGGCTCAGTGCGAGAGCCTGGCCAGAGCTGAGTGTGGAGGGAGAGCTCCACCATGACCTTCCTGCTCTCAGAGGTCTGCCAAAGATCAGCAGGCTGAGAGTAACCAGCGGGTTCAGGAAACAGCAGTATGAGGCCGCAGCCTTCGTCCAGCTGGAGGAGTGTGCCGTCGGAGCCAGTGGAGCTGTGATGACCCTGCCTGGCCTGCAGGGGTCGCTGCTGTATCACAACAACTGCACGGTGATTCAGGTGCACATACTGCTGATTACAATCTTTAAAATATCCCTGCCTGTCAGATCTATTATTGATAATCACGTCATGTTTGTGTTTGTAGGAGTGGGGCAGTCCGGAGAAGCTGCAGGCTTCTGGTTCGCTGCTCGTCTCCTCCACTTCTGCAAAATCTCAGGTCGTCATGGTGATCGACGACACAGAGTTACAAACTTCATTGTCCCTCAAAAAAACTAAGGTGTGGAAATGCATAAAAAGTTTGTAATTTTCCTTTTGTTACTTTTCAGAAATGTCAATTAACTGCTTTTAAAACACAATTAACCTTTCGACTGTGTCTTCTTTTTTTTTTTTTGCTGTTTTCACTGCAGGATAAAAATGAAGCATCACTTAATCTAAACCACACTGTGCCTCTGTTGAAGAAGCTGGGTCTCCCTGTCACTGCTGCACTAACAGTGAATACAGGGAGTCACAGCAATGGTTCATACTTTTACATATTCAACAGCACTGCAGGAAGTCAGAAGGTGAGGGTCATATAAACACATTAAATTTGATTTGTGGTAAAAATGTATTCTCAGACCACTCAAGGATCATAACAATACATATGATTTGAACTAACAACTAAAAGAGAGACTGAAAAACCAAGAAATAATATATTTATTCTGAGTCTAATTCTGATTTTTTTGCAGTTAAGTCAAGAGATGACAGTGGCCAAGACGCCTGAGACTGTGAGAGTGAAGAGTAATTTTAGACACACAGTGAATTATCTGGAGAAACTGAGAGTCCCCTCTAACAACAGCTTCCAGGTTAGAAACTCAATGATAAATAAATCAAATGGACCATCATAAACTAATCTGACATGACCAAGGTGTTAGCAGTGTGCACTAAGTCTTATGCTCTCCCTGTGTGTGCAGGTGGAGCTCGGTTCTGCAGAGGGGAAGGCTTTGACCGTGCAGTCCCAGTTTGGAGGTCAGCAGGCAGGACTGAGCCTTAAGATGAAAAGTTTTCCCATGATCAAAGACGTAAGAGGAAGCATGTGGCACAGCTTGTCCTGGCTGTATGACAGAGGACTGCCACTTAATGCTGAGGTATTGTAATAATCTGACATACTGTTAAATCATTTGATTACTAACTCAAACTGATGAGAAGTGTCTGATGTATTTTTAAGGTTAGTGACTTTCTTTTTCTCTCCGAGGTCTTATGTTCCATCCAGGGCGTCTGGTCTCAGCTGAAGTCCAAGGCTCAGCTCACGGTGGACGGACACAAGCTGTTCACCTCTGGCTTGAATGTCAGTGCTGCTGATGGACACCTGGCTGCACTTCTGTCCTACTCTCCCTCAGCTGTCAATCAAACAAGGACACATCGCAGTCTGAATGCTGTCCTGACTGCTCAGTTCAAAGGTCAGGCTGTATTTAAAGCTGAGTTTTAGATAATTTCCTGAAACCTGCATTGTTTACATATTTCAGCAGTTGTACTTTCTGAAAAGTCTGAGCCAGTGGGTTTTTATTTATTTCATTCAAATTTGAAAGTTTACTGGAACTCTTGATTAATATATTTACTTTTTCATCTTGCCCTAAAAGTTTTTTAAATGTTTTTATAAACTTCACACATTGCATTCTGATAGTGTTGTCTCAGTTATTGTGGCTTTACCCTAAAACAACAGTGCTCTGCTACTTTCTGCAGGTCCTCTAAGGAGTGCCTCAGTGGACGTTCACCGTCAGGACTGGAGGGTCCGCATGGTTGGGGACATTGGGGGATGGGGGACACACGGAGGGACCAAGGAGGCCAGAGTCACATTGAAACACACTGTCCAGGGACAAGCTAGTCCTGCTCTGCAGGTAAGATCAGCACACACAATAATTCTCCACAGTATTGTTCCTCTGTGTCGACCACCTCTCTGACTCCTGATGCAGGTCGAGGCCTGGGGACGACTTACTGAGTCCCAGCTGAGGTGCTCCATGGCTGTAAACCCTGAACTCAGCTCATCACTCGCGCTCATTGTCCAGGGACATCATGTGCCTCATAGGTACTATGAATACTGAAACCCCATAAATTCCATAAACACCATATGTTCATACATCCACACACATAAGTGACAGTTGTTCCTTTGTCCAGCATGGACCTGATGGTGAAGGTGGTCCAGAATATCCCCAAGATGTTGGTCTACCTGCCTCCTCAGCTCAATGTCAGGTCTCAGGTGGACGCCCATTTGATTTTATTTCAACTGAAATACAGACTCATGCTTTAAAAGTGATTGTATCAGGTGTAATTTGAAGTGAGGTAACTCTGTACCATTTTATGATGTTCCTTTACATGCATTTGTAATAGTAATTGAAGAGTGGTGTTAGCATCCCTTGTCTCCACCTCTCTTCCTTCCTCCAGGTGAACCAGTCTCAGTCCGGCGTGGCAGGTTTGGTGGAGGTGATGTCAGGTCGAAGGAGGCTGTGGGCTCTGGGGGAGCTGGCAGCCATCGAGAGCGGATACAGACAGGCTGTGGAGGTCAAACACTCGTACCCACAGGTATGCTCAAATATTCCTTCCAAGATATATACATATATATATTTATATGTATATATATCTCAGGCGGCTGTGGCTCAGGTGGTAGAGCGGGTCGCCTGTGAAAAATAAGGTTGTTGGTTCGATCGATGTGTGTGTGTGTGTGTGTGTGTGTGTGTGTGTGTGTGTGTGTGTGTGTGTGTGTGTGTGAGTTGCCTTGTAAAGCACTTTGGGACCTAGCTAAGGTCATGAAAGCACTATATAAATGTACTCCATTTACCATATATATATAATAGGCAGCATTATGTGCACACATGACATTTCATGTGTTTAACTTAGCCCTTTATCAGCCAAGTCACCATATTTAGCAACTTACCTAAAATTTTGTATTTATATATTTTGTTTTTTTGTTTTTTTTTACCCAAGACCAGCAAGTAACCATATATGGCAACTTCATTGACCTTGCTTTTCAACATAACTTAAAACATCCATAAAAACATCATGAAAAAAATTTCAAAATGTACCAAGAGAAAAATAACCTTAAAATATCCTCAAGTAACAAACTTTGAATTTCTAAGAATTTCTATGAGTTCCCTAAAAAAGGTTATGTTTTCTTTTGTACTATTATTATTTTATCATCCACCTGTGTCCTAAATGTTGCAATGATTGTCCCTGTTGTGCAGCTGAAGCCGCTCCCCAGGACCATCGCAGTGAGGACGGTGTACGAGGTCAGAAAATGGAGCCACCAGGTTCAACACACAGCTGTGTGGGGAAACCAGGAGTTCAGCTTGTCTGGTCTCTACTCTGCTCCTCCAGCACTGGAGATGGGAAACCAGACGTTAAAGGGTGAATTATTACACATTCATACTTTGCAGACCCTCCCAAATGTGACAAAGCTGTTGGTGGATGAACGTTTCTTGATTAGAGATTCTCTCTGAGTCCTGATTGTTGACGTTTGTCTTTTGTATTTGACATCAGTTCAGATCACCTGCACTCCCCGTGTGACCAGTCTGGAGGTGACACAGGAGCGCTCCTTACATGGAAGATTAGACAGTGTGGCCCTGGGCTGGATGAGGCACGGACAACTGGAGCAGGTCAGACTTTATAAAGTGTCTCATGACCCTGAAAAAATGAAGGGCTTCATTCGAGCAACATGGGTTTCTTTTGTGATTTCCGCTTTTGTCTCCCTCTCGGTCTTTTGTTGTCCCTTTGTTTCCATGTAGAGTCTCAACATGTCATTCAATTATCGTTGTTCAGGAGTCGAGCTTGACTGGTTTTAAAACAAAGAGACAAACACTTCCAATTAATTTGAATTAAGCTTTAAAAAAAACAAGAAGAAAATGTACTGGTTGTAAAACAGAGCTCATGCAGAGGATTGTGAACTCTTAAAGTTTACGTTAAGTATTGTAGTATAATTTAACTGATATAATACAGATGTTATATCTGGAAAACATCTGATCCATGCATCCATCCTTCCTCTATATGTGCTCATCCAATTGGGTTGTGGAGAACTAGAGTCTGTCTCAGCTGTGTTACATCCCAGACAGATCACCAGTTTATCACAGGGCTACAACCACACACACACACACACACACACACACACTTTTCACGTACATGTGTTTGGACTGTGGGAGTACCTGGAGAAAACCCACAGCGAGAACATACAAACTCCACCCCAGCTGAGGGTTGAACCTGGACTCTCATAACATCTCATCTGTGAACAAGATGCTGCTTTACACGGGCAGAGGTGCATCTAAAATGAGATTTATATCCAGATTGACACGGTTTCTTCGGCTCTGGCCTTCCTATGTGGACTTTGCATGTTCGGTTTGTGCTTGTGGGGGTCTTCTCTGGGCACTCTGCTTTGCCCCCACAGTCTAAAGATATGGTTGTTAGGTGAATTGATTGCTCTAAATTGTAGGTGAGAGTGTGTGTTTGGTTGTCTGTCTCTATATGTTTGCCCTGTAATGGACTGTAACCTGTCCAGGGTGTCCCCCACCTCTCACCTATTACAGGCTGGGAAAGCCTCAACCCTCCCCTGTGATCCAATTGGATGGATGGATGGATTAATGGATGAATGGATGGATGGATGGACATGTTCCTACAAAGCATCTATGAATCCAGCTCTATATTGGTTCTTTTATGAAAACTCATCTCTTCCCTATTTTTAAAGTGTCCTAGAGCTTTAATAAAAAGTCTGTTTGGACTTCTCGTCTGCTTTCTGTGCTGTGTTGGTGTGAAGGTGAAAGCTCTCAGTTTGTGGAGTCGCTCCGAGGAGGTGAATGAGACCAAGCTGGAGCTGAAACAGCCTTTCTCCTCCGCGCTGAGTCAGCTGTCCCTGCACTTCCTGTCTCTCAGCTCACAGAGGGAACAGCGCAGCAGCCACCAGGTACATGAGGAGGATCATACTAGCACAACACAAAATAGTAATAATAATAATAATAATAAAATAAACTAGAGATTATTTTCACCACTTTTCTTATTTTATTTGGCAAAATGTTACTTCTGTTCTCTGAATATTTGAAAC
The DNA here is from genome assembly GCA_900323345.1 of Pseudochromis fuscus. Taxonomy (NCBI): domain Eukaryota; kingdom Metazoa; phylum Chordata; class Actinopteri; family Pseudochromidae; genus Pseudochromis; species Pseudochromis fuscus. The sequence goes on from OOFC01048452.1 coordinate 14,626, forward strand.
AGCCACAATTTTTTTAAACAATTTGTGGCTCTAATTCTGTCACCTCAAGTAGAAGTGAGTGTATTAAATAATTTTATGCATGGACTATTAAGTACAATCTAGTACCACATCATTTATTTTCAGAATGCTACTTACAACACTGTATATGCAAAGTATAGTTTATTCAAACCAAACTTTATTGTAATGTACCTTTTTTTTTATAAGTGAGTATAATTTACAGTCTTGAGAATTTCTTTATGTATTTGAAGCTTTTTGGGATTAAAGATATTCCCGGGTTGCATGTTACATCACTACATCCCTTCATTTGATGTAACATATCCACACAACAAACACTAAAATTCACAAACAATGCTCAAATTGCCCAAAATGAACTGTTATTGTTTTGATGGTCATGACATTTAATCTTGTACCAGTGATGACGCTGTTAGTTTTTCTGTGAGTAATTTTTAAGTCTGTAAACTTTTGTAAGACTGACATTGTGGGGTTTTTTTTTTTTTTTATGTGTGTGTATGCAGACCCATCTGTCCTGGGACAGTGTGGTGCCTGTCAACGTCTCTCTCAGCCTCAACCAGCAGTGGCAGCACAACTCCAGCAGGGGGCAGGCGTGTGCTCTGCTGTCAGCGCGACAGGTTGATGGGTCCATTTTTAAAACCTGTATGTCTGAAGAATGTGTGTTTGTATAGCCTCTTGATCTGTGTGTGTGTGTGTGTGTGTGTGTGTGTGTGTGTGTGTAGATGGCAGTGACTTCTGTTAAAGGTTGTGTGTCAGTGGGACAGGAAGGAAACCTATACTCACAAAATGCAGAGTTAAGATGGGACAACAGGAGCGTGAAGCAGGGCATGAAGTACCAGGTACTCTGCTTTACTCTACATGGAAATATTGATCATTATCAGAATAAACTGCTTCTGTTTGTAGAAAGGAAATCTTGTGTTTCCTTGTTCCTAGAGAGGTCTGCGTGGGATGCACAGCCTTCAGGTCAACATTGGTCTGGACAGAGTGTCTCCTGCACCCTGTCCCTCACACACACTCCAGGCCAGAGTTCAAACCAACCTCAAGGACCGTTTGGAGCACACGGTGCTGCTGGGCCTCTGTCCCCCACAGCCTGTGAGTCCACACGTCTCTCCGTCCTCTGCTTACGTTTTACACTTATCAAGAAGTTTCAGCCTTGCTTCTTTTCTTTTCTTCAGTTTTTGTGAATTGTGTGTGTGTCTCTCAGACTCTGTCGTGGTCGGGATCTCACAGAGTGAGCTCAGGAGAGGAGCTGTTTCACACTCGGTCTCACCTGTCAGTGACAGGACGACCGCACCAGTGCAGCTTCACCCTCACGCTGACCAACTCCTCCACGGCTCAGGGGACCAACATGTCTCTGTTCTCTGAGGTAAACAGTACAGTGGCTGCATGGTGCATATTCAACGGAAATATCAAGAAGTCACGTTGTTAAAACTCTGATTGGACCAGAGTCATTTATTGAGGCTGAGACATCTTCGTCTGTCCTCTTTTCTTTGACAGGCTGTTCAGAGTCAATCTTTGGATTTTGGGTTAAAGTAGAGGTTAGAGGGAGATTATGACAGATGCTGGGTGTAGTTATTAATGGTAATTACCTCCTGCAAAGAGCTGTTTGTTTGTTTGTTAGCACCTATGTGAACACAATTCTGATAAGATGTTCTTCTTTTTGATTGAAGACAGGATATTTAATATAATAGTAATGGAGGGGAAAAAAAGCGCCGGTATCTATTGCGCATGTGAAACTATCTCATATGCGTCAAATAGCATTTTCGGGACACAGAAGAGTATGCATAGTTTGTTCACATCTTCAGTTCATGAATTAGTTTGAAAATTACTGAACACCACCATCCACAGGCGTTAGGATCTAGTACGCAGCAGATAACTATCTCAAGTTAGCATTTCTGGTATACACAAGAGGCTATTTCCAGGTCCACCTTAAAGTGGCATAACGCCTGTGGATGGTGGTGTTCAGTCATTTTCAAGCTAATTCATGAACTGAAGATTTGAACAAATTATGCATCCTCTTCTCTATACCGGAAATGCTATCTTGTGCACATGAGATCTGGAGCGCACTAGATACTGGCACTTTTTTTTTTCCTTCATCAAGTTTTTTTTTTTTCATGTCCCTTTAGGGGCTCTGTAGATTTTCCTCAAGAATATAATTATTAAAATTTAGGCAAGGTCAGAGGATGGGAACGTGTATGAAAAAAAATCCTCAAATTTCATGAAGGGTGAATGTTTTAACAAGGTAGTGTTGCTGTTTCACCATCAGAGGGCGACAGTGTTCAGTCTATAGCATCAGTACAGCTGGATTATGCCATGACCACAGTTTGTGCAGTGTGAGTGCTTTCCATTCTGGGGAAAGTTTTGGTAAATGTACTTTTTTAGCTTTAAGATTGATGCCACTGTGATGTTTTTACAGTAAATATGAAGCTACAGCCAGCAGCTGGTTAGTTTAGCTCAGCATGAATGTCAGTTGTTGAATTGCAGTGAGCATTAGGCATAAAAATGACAAGTTGTGGTTTTTCTGTAGGTCTTGTCCCAGAGTTTTGGACGTCCTGCAGTCTCATACTATACATAACAAAGTCTCAAACCAGTTCTTAGAAATATGGCTTCCCCAACTTGTGTGTTTACACTTCATAGTCCACGATGGGTAACTGGAGTGTGGACGTGGGGGGCAGCGCCTTGTCTCAGCCCCGGGGGTCGGGTTTCCAGGTGCAGGCCACACTGGACCACAGAGAGAAGATCTGGTTGAAGGGGACGTTAGAGGGACAATGTCTCCACACCACAGCAGGTTATATGAATGGTAAATACAGAATAATCTTTGCACTGCTTGCACACATCATGAAATAATCAAAACTACAATTACAAAGACTTGTGTTCGTGAGCAGGTTCAGGCCTCAGTGAGGATCTCACTGTAGCAGCATGTGTGGAAACAAATCGCAGTTTGATGCTGGACGTGCAGAAAAGAGACGGCAGCGGTGAATCTAAAACTCTGGGCAGTGTGTCTCTGGGAACAGCCAATCAGAAGCTGATGCTGAGAGCGAGCGGCTGTTTGGAGAGTTTAACTGCAGCAGAGGTAGCACCAGCAGAGTTTCCTGGTTTTAGCTTGAGTGCATGATGACACTTTAAAGTCTGTTTGCTTTGTTCATTTCACAGGAACGAGTTCATTATCTGAGCTCTCAGATACAGAACAAACTTTTGGAGAGAATCAAGACACTGCAGCATCTCCTCAGAGAGTTTAGACGACAGGTAACCACAGTACACAAATCAGATACTTTATATGTCACACACAAGCTCAGCCAGTAATGTAGGGATTCAACCAGTTTTCATTGCTGTGACTGCTTCTACGTTATCTCCAGTCCAGAGACAGTCAGCTGCTCCAGGAGCTGAGTGCGGTGCCTCTTCACGTTGCACAGCGAGTTGAAGCTGTGCTGGGGCAGAGCGACGGAGGTTTGTTGACTCTGTGGCAGAGTAGCTCCCTGCGTCACATCCTGACCGACAGCCTGCCACGTTTTCTGAGTCTGCTGCGACACGCCTCGCTGCTGGGACAACAGGAACTGAGGCGTGAGTGCAGAGAGACCACGCTGACCCGTCCTGTCAGGTTCATCTGGGCAATAAATGGACGGAGCCACTGGGGCTAAAAATTCGGCAAAAACGACAATAATACTGACAGCTGCTAGACGCTGGGTCCAAAAAACTCTGGCTGCAATTCAAAAATCAAATCATCATCAATCATCAATTCAAACATGAAATACTCGGTAGATACATGTTTTTGTTGTCATTAGATACAGTCACCTCTTCTTCTCAGGGATCTCATGGTCCATCTGAAAATCATTTCTTCATTAAGAAGATATTAACCTTCACAAAGAGGAAGATTTAGAGGCAGGGTTAGTTCGACAGGTCTGGTCTTCAGTGATCTTCAGGTGGTTTGGAGGCTCATTCATCAGTGAACTCCAGTTTCTTACACACAGTGCAGTGTCCTCAGGGTTCAAGGATTAGACCCGTCTCCTCCCCTCATATCCAAATATGGTCACTTCTGGCTCCAAACAACCATCATGGCGACGTTCAAATGTCAAATTAGTGGCTTCAAAAAGCAAACTGGTGACATCACGTTAGTTTTGTCTATTTTATATAAAGTCAATGATCTGGACCCATGTTCTGTATTATCAACATTAACCCGACTGCTGCACCACCATTTCCAGTGATGTAGAATCTGATACTGTTTTTTTAGTGTATAAAGACGTCAACAGCTACGTGAACTAGGCCAGAGGGACGGACTGCGATCTTGTGCACGCAGTAAATTTAGTTACTATAATTTGAATTTGAATTTCCCCAAAGGGGATGAATGAAGTATATTCTATTCTAATAAAAGACTTGCCCTTTAGTTTGTGGGTGAGGGCGGCACAGTCAGTTCCTGTCTTTGTGCACAGGAACAAAAATCTAATTTCCTCCAGAAACTCAAAATGTTAAACTAATCACCTCTTCCTTTATTTAATTATCTGAGGCATGAAAACCATCTCTCACATTATTTTGTGTGTATTTATAAATAATTGATCACAGGCCTTTTGTTTTGTCAGGATGTCCCGACCATTGTAACTCAGTGTTTCACTCCACCCTCAGGGCCCCTGGCAACTCTGGCAGGTGTGTACCAGGATGTGAAGGGCCAGAGGCTGGAGGCCATGTGGAGGGAGGCGGTTCTGCTGTGGACTGACAGGGTGGTGGAGGTTCTGTCTGCCCTGCTGGAGAACCCTCAGCTGAGGCCGCTGTCACAGGCCGGCGCCGCCACACTCAGCATCGCCCTGGATGTGGTAAGGAAACTGGACTTTTCCAGTTTTGTTTTGATAGGAACTGTTTGACAAAGTGTTTTATGAATGTTTTCATTTGGATTGGATTGACTTGGATCGATTCTGGTCTTAATTAATCTTCACACTAAAATCCAGCATATTAACTATGTCAAATGATATTTTACTTCGTCAGTAAAACATAAAATATGATGAAATGCCATTCTAATCTACATGCAGATAAATAGGAAGGTTTTGTTTTAATAATGTAAAAAATCCAGCTTCTTTCAATTAAGGCAGTTATCAAAGGTGAAGCCTTTGAAAAGTAATTTTTCTACATTTTAGCTTCACTCTATGCCCTCCCACTGTGTTTCAGAAGCACTTTAAAGTCCTTTTATTTGTTTTTACATCCCTAAATGGTTTTGCTGCACCTTATGTCTGACCTGCTTCACCTTTATGTTCCTTCACACACACAGTGCGAGATGCCTTTTATTCCCTCGGTGCTACTTTTACTTGTATTTTTTCTCTTTTGCTTTTAATGCTTTAATATAGTGTTTTTCTACTGTGTTTCAGGTCTTCTGTGCTTTAGAAAGAAAGACATAAATCTTTATTTTGTCATTATGCATGCAACTGAACGCAGTACAAACACAAACACAAAGAAATTACATATACACCCTACATATACATACAGGCTAGACTAAACAATTCACACATAAACATACATACATATACATTTGTAGGTGCCCTGTGACATGTGTGGAGAGGACATAGATTGATGGTGCTGTCAATCGTCAGGGCTGGGGGCCGGGGGGGTCCAGCTCTGACAACTTGTTGTTGTCGTCAGGGCTGGGACTTGACCCATTGACCTTTTCCAACCCAAGTCTCTACTGACTGAGCTACTGCCACCTCCAGCTTTATAATTAGAGTTGGGATGGATTGTATATCATAACTCTAACAAGTGACAATTTTGCTGGATATGGAGGAGTCATAAACTTGAACTGTTTTAGTATTGAGGTAAAAAGTCAGGGTCACGACTGATGGTTCTGAAAATCATGTGTATGTTTTCATAAATGTGATGCAGTTGTTTGTTCCATCAGGCTGGTCAGCATACCTACATCTGGATTGAGACCAGGCTCGCCATGGCTCTGTCTGGAGTCAGGAAACGACTTGCCTCTGTCTACAAATTCTCCCCCAGGTGCTGCACTTATCTGAGACTAACGTGAAATAAAAAGCTTTATGACCTTCTTTCATAATGTCAGGGAGGGGATGCACTCTGAGTTTATTCTAAGGTAAGGTAAATCTATTGTCCTCGTGAAGAAATTTTGTTGCAATGAGTAAAAACAGTAAAACAGCAAAAACATGCAACATGCAAGAACAACATTCTTCAAACAATCAAACAAACAACAAGCAAACAAGCCTGACCAAAAACTATGGCCAAAACTCTAACCTCATCGATATAAAATATTACCGTATTTTTTGGAGTATAAGGCGCACTTAAAATCCTTTAATTTTCTGAAAAACGGACAGCGCACCTTATAATCCGGTGCACCTTATGTATTTATTCTGGTTGTGTTTACTGAGCTCGAACCGATTTTATGGTGGTGCACGGCGCTCAAAAATCTGTCAAAATGTTTTAGTACGACTTTGGTAAACTA
>OOFC01048453.1:4154-32720 GCA_900323345.1 Pseudochromis fuscus
TTTTTTTAAATGAAGTTTTTTTTTTTTTTTTTTTTTTTTTTTTTTTTTTAACAATATGACTGAGCTAGCAAATCAGTTTTGTGTTGCTATGTGCGTTATTTAGTTTGGGAAATCACAAAGTCTAAGTAAACATAAGCCGTTAGCTAGCTGGCTGACGAGGACTAGTTAACGTCAGACGGGGAGAATACTAGAAAAAAACTTTTGAAAACTTTTTGAGAGCGGGATGACCACACTATGAATACATTTTGATTATTCATTTTATTTTGCTGGTAACAGCTTTATGATCACATTATTACACGTGAGGGTGCCATTGAAACTCTATCATTGTTATTTTGGGAAAGGATTGTGAACCTGTCACAGTCTAAACTGTGGACTGACCTTGGCGATCTCAGGAGTTCGGAAGTTAATGATCTTCCCAAACTCTTTGGCATGGAAGACGGACTTCACTCTCTCCTGCAGAAAGAGCAGGTTAGTGCAATAATAAAAATAATGTGAGACAATAGTTTAAAAGCTGTAATACACATATACACACATATATAAAGATTATGATTTGGATAACAATGGTAGCAGTTGTACCTTGGCTTCAATGCGAAGTCGACGGTCCTCTACAATCATCGGGTCCTTGGTGAACTCTTCGAACAGATACTGCCACTCGCAGGTTAGTTGGCCAAATGTGCCTTTGGTCACAAAAAATATTCCCCTAGAAAACAGAGACAATAAGATGAGATAGAAAACACAATAAATACTTTGTGGTGGATCCATAGACGCTACACAGAAGATGTACGAAGATGTTGGGGGAACCCGACAAAGGTCTGATGCAGTAAAACACTGAGTTTACACTTTTTACATCAACAGTTGTGATATTGTAGCTTAGTTCAAGAGCTTTTGAAGAAGAGTAAACCAACATTATACGCTCTTCAATATAAATATGTTTTTACATTGATAACTGATTAGGAAAAAATGCCACATGCTAGACTTCTTCATTATATTACATATTAATGGGTGCATGTGAAATCAAACACTCACCTCTTCGTGATCATGAGGAAGTCGGACTCATTGACCTTAGCATGAGCAAAATATCTGTACTTGGCAAAACGTCCATTCTCAATTTTCTGAAAAAAGAAAGAAAATATTAAAATAAACACAAAGATTTTAAAAAAAGTGAATGGTGACACATCTTTGTTGCAAGAAATGTACATAATAATGTTTAATATGATTTCAAATGGCTGCAAATGAAGAGGGTGAATGAACATGTGCACAAATCTTTGTTGTAATGAAACTGGAGAGTGTTGTGGGATGGTGAGGAAAGATGGGATGAAACAGACAGATGGCAGGTCGGATTTTGAAAAGATTTTATTGGGAACAAAATGGCAGTGAAAAGTTGCAGTTGATGAAGGAAGTATGAAACAAACAATGAAAAATGATGAAAAGAAAATAATGAGGATCATTAGAAAAGAAACAAACAAAAAAAGAAGTGATGGAGATAAATAGTATAAATCTCTTGAAAAGAAAACAACTGAATTAACACCCAAAAATATAACATACATAAAAACACACTTCACTACTAAAATGGCTTTTTATTTGGTTGGTGACTCCTGACTGGAGGACAGCAGAGAGACTACAAAGGAACCAGCGCTACAACTACAGGTGTCACTTCTAGCTTCTGGCTGTTTTACTCATCACCCTCATCCTCTGAGTCAGATCTACAGCATTCACTGTAGGCCAATCGCCTCTGTGGACATGACAAGAGAGAAGAGTCGAGGTCAGAGCGAGAGAGAGGACCAGAGCTAAAGGATTTCTACCAGACACCACAGACTGCAAATGTGGAGAGAGCTGAATGTACCTTTAATTCTTATCTCACTGTATCGACCAAACAACTTGATCACTCAAATCTTTAAATGCACCAGTGCTTGTAGTAAAGCTTTTACGTGGCATTTCCAAACAATAAGTAAACACAGATCTGACCTGAAATGCCCAAGATTTGACCAAGAACTAGTCTGTTCTGCTACTGAGTCTAGAGACCACGACCACATTAAATTACATTCAGGAACAACGTATAAATAAGAAACACAACCCATAAGCCTAAAATATGGCATCCACTGTGATTAATATCTGTATTAGTCTTTATCTATTACTGTACTATCACATCACTATACACACAAATTTAAGATCTGAGGTCTAAGGCTGGGGAAACAGATGGGTGACAAATTGAAAGACAAAAATTGAATAAAATGAGAAAAGAAACAAAACAGATTGTTCCACACATGAAATGAAGAGGAGACGATGATAATGATGTGAATCATATGCGATGTCCTTCTCCGTGTCCAGGTCTGAACACCCTGCAAGATGTTCGAACTCGCCACCATCAAGAGATTTTAAATTTGTATTTTACTCTGTATTAAAGAGCGTTGAAGCTGCTTTGTCACCTATCTGTAAAACCTACAGAGGATCTTTGCTTTCAGCCAAACAGTTTAACTCTGACCTGAGACTCTGAAGCAGAAACTTCAACCCACTCCATCCAGCAGGACTGCTAGATAATGTGTCATTGCAAAAAAAAAGTGAAGTGAATCAGAAATCAAACACTTCTAAACTCCACTAAGTATTATAGATGTAGCTGATTTTTGAAGCAAAAAGAAATAAATAAATAAACTCTGACTTTCTGTCCTTGATGTAGGAATTTTCACCCACTCCTCACTGAAGGGAGGAGGATTTCATTCATTTACATTAAAGTGAAAGGATGTTGTTTTTTTCTCCATCTCAGTTAAGTTTTCCCAAGTATGACTCTGGGGAGACTGAGCGCAGGGACTTTTGTCCTACCTGGAGCATCTGACTCCCGAGGCCCTCCCTCTCCTTATATGGTCGTATGACACCATCCTCATGAATGAAGCGAGGAGGACGTAGAGATTCGATATCTTGCGAAGTCTCCGCTGCCCTAAAATGAGACAAGACAAAGAAATTACTTTTTAAGACAGATTATTAATGGAACCCAGTCACTGACAAACACAGACAGAAATAATAATAAAGTAAAATTGCTTTAATAAATTACTCCAGATAAACTGCTTTTTTGGTGACCATATTTGGATATGAAGGGAGGAGTGAGGAGGCGGGTCTGACCCTTGAACCTGAGGACACTGCCCAATGGTTATGAAATTTGAGTTCAGGTCTAGTCTCACTGTGAACCAGACCTGTTGATCAAACCCCTAAATATTTGAAGCCTTATATCTACTTAATAATGTTTTTTTTTCCCTTCCAAATAAATCACTAATCAGAAAAATTAACTTTAGCGAAAACTTTTTTTGAAGTCTGCCTCTAGTGGCCATCGGGGTATTGCACTTTTTTTACACTTTGGCCTCATTTTTGAGCCTCAGTGGCTTCTTCCATTTCTATACACCGTGTGTGATTGCATTTAAACAAAGAAAACTAAAGTGGCAAAAATAAAAACAATTACCGTATTTTTCGGACTATTGAGCACACCATGTATTGACGGCACGGAGCTTGCTAGCTTGTAAAAAGCCAACGAGCTTCGTGCCGCCGATACATGAGCCACACCGGTGTTTAAGCCGCAGGGCTCAAAGTGTCGGAAAAAAGTAGGGGCTTATAGTCCGGAAAATACGGTACTTTGTTCAGACGCCAGGCACAGGCATAGAACACATATCAGCTACACATGATCACAGCCTCTTGACCCCTTACCTCTTGATCCCTTGGAAAGTACTGCTGGCCATGTCAATAATGCCGCCTGTGGGTCTGGCTACGGCACCGACCAAACCTTTACCAACACCTTTGAAGAAGCCGGCTGCACCCTCCTTCTGGGCTCCTAAGAAATAACACACCATTTATAGAAACTGATCTGAAGACTAACCTCATCCTCTCTTCCATCCACTGGACAGAATCCACCATTATGAACGCTGTTAATTCACCAACACATTTGCATAGGAAAGCCAGACTCTGGTTACCTTTGATAGGCTTGGTAACAATTCCTGTGATTCCACTGACAAAGCCCTGAAAAAAAAAAAAAAAAAAAAAAAAACACACAACGGTATCGTCAAATAAATCACAGCAGCGCTCAATTTCAGGTCAGATCAGAGTATTAACACGAAGATGAGAAAACAATAATGTTTCACGTACAGACACCAGTCCTTTCCCCCCCCTGGCCAGCCCCTCCCTCAGACCACTGGGCTGTTTGTTCAGCGCTTCTCGTCTCTTCTGTTGGTATTCCTCATCCATTGTTATTGCAGCGACACCCTTGGCCATGGCACCTGTTATCCTGGAGGCTGCACCTGCGATACCCCCTGCACAACAAAGAAGAATCGTTATATCTTTACTATGATGCAAGGAAAGTCACATTTTTCTGAAAGCTCCGACTTGGTGTGAAAAGTTTCAGATGAGGCAGCAAGAGAAGAAAAGGTATATAAATACTAATACTAATACTCATAATATTTTTAACCCTCAAGTTATAATAGCCAGGCATATATCAATCAAGGTATTAGCGACAGCAGATAATGTCAGCTACACTGTCCACAGCCGAGCCATGCACATACATTAATACAGTTCAAAGTTCAGATTACGACTCATTACATTTTAGGACTTCAGGGCTGATCCCTTGTAATTTGAACATTATTCTGTGCTTACCTACAGCTCCTCCCACCAGAGCCTTCACCCCAAGAGCCATTCCTTCAACAAACTCCTCAGGGCCCTGGATGGCTCCCTGGAGGATCCCACATCACAGTTAGATCTTTTTTATTATTATTTTAATCTTAAATATTCAATAGGTTTTAAATAGTGGCACACAATTTTTCACTGGTCCTCATTACTTGCGTTACATTCCTACCTGATAGGGCTCATAGAAGAAAGCCTCCACTCCCTCCGACAATCCTCTGATCAGCCCAAAGGGGTTTCCAAGCACATCCAGCCCCAGCACAAGTACATACATCTGTTTAATAGCCTGAAATATACAAAAATAGAGTTTTATCAAATTGTTTCATGGAAAATTGCGTAAAAAGTCACTTGTGCGGTTCTTCAGTTACTGCAGCACTGTGACTGCACATGTGCATCACCTGCTTAGAGTAATGTCTGATGACTTCCCATTGGAGCTGCTGTGTGGTACAAAACTGGAACTTCAACTCAAAGTAGGCCAGCCTGAAATAAAAAAAAAAACAGAACCAGTCAAGTATTGGGAAACAACAAATCACAGAGTGTGTGTTGCTGGGTTTTCCATACTTGAAGACGACGTCCTGCACGTCGGTGAGAGTTGCTCCGATGCTCTTCAGCAGCAGGTTGAGGGACTGCACAGGGATGAGTTCTTTATCTCTCTTCTCCTTCAAGCCATCCTCTCCTCCTGTGCTCAGGGAGAAACTCAGGTGCAGCTGCAAACACAAATACATTACCAGTGATGGCTATGTCTGTTTTTACCACTTACTATTCACAGAAGGTGCTGGAGGACACAGTGTTATGATTAATCAGGACATTTGTTGCTTATATTTGTGTGAGTGCATTCACACCTTGATGGGGGAAATGTGGAAGTACTCGTAGAGGCTGATAGGAGATGTGTCAGCAGCAGACACATGGTTTAATTCTGTCTTTATGTACTCTATGTCCTTCTCAAACAGCTCAACCTGGAGGAACAAGAAAAGCCCAATTACAAAAAAATGTAAGGGTACAGACACAATGACTGACTTTGATAAAAATTATATTAAACCACCAAAGATACAAAATAATAGGAGTTGTTGTGTGAATGTGTGTAGATGACCTCCTGCTCTGAGGTTGTGATGCTGGCGTTCTCTGGGGTGAACAGGTCCAAGATCGCATACAGGAAGCCCAGGTCGAGCTTCAGGTCCATCTCTTGAATCAGCACCTTGAAATACCTGAGAGGAACAAACATTTCAATCAGCACCTGGTAGCACATTTGTTCAGTAAGTGGAGGATACATGAGCTAAATAATTTGGGGGGGAAAAAAAAAACTGTTTCTTTTTATGGGAAACAATAAATATCACATGGAAAAGAGCATCACGAGCAGGAAGTGAGAAAAGCATCAAGAAAAAAACAATTACTTGATGCGAGAGATGTCAGAGTGTCCTGCTGCTCTGGTAACAATGCTGAGGTCAGTCAGAGGTTTGGGTTCTGGAAGAAAAAATACAATAAAATCATATCACAGACCAAAGTAAATAATAATAAATAAATGAATACGTAACAGCAATTTCTCTGAGGGATCCTCCCAAGGGGTTAATAAAGTGTCCATCCATCTATCTAAATGCAAACAGACAGCAGTGTAATACAACATAAATGTAGAATAACAGACCTGAGTCCATGGTGATAGACTTTGGCAGTTTCACTGGGTAAAAAACATATGGGAAGATGGCCCCTGGCAGCTGATTCTGGATCTGTAGAAGGAATGATGCATATTAAGGAACCAAAAGAAAAATCTAAAGGGTCAACAAGGTCTGTTTGGCTAATTTCTACCTTTCAAAACATTGATACAGATAGATGTAAAATTTTTAAAACAATTTTATCACAACTTTTTCAAACTGCACTTCTTCTGACCTGTATGCGGTGGATTTGGACACGATAGGCTCTCTGTCGCGGTGACACGCTGTACTCCACCTTCACTCCAGGCAGAAAGTGTCTTCTGAGAGGAGCGTCACACGGCTGCAGCATGCGCATGTCCACACCATTAGGAGTAAAGGACACCTGGGAGACAATTACAAGTATTATAATTATTTACCCAACTCAGCACCATTTACAAATGTTCAAATTCTGCTACATTTATTATGCAATACTTAGACCATAACCTGGTAGCTGTGTTCCAGGTCGACAATGGCATGGTCTACAGGCCCGGATTCAATGTACTCTTTGAAGCTTTTCTCCAGCATCTCAACTTCCTTCGTGCTCATAGTTTTCCAGCGATTCTTCTTCTTGGGTTTTATTTCCCACACCACATCAGAGCTAAGACAAGAAGATAATGGAGTGTCAGTAATTCTTACACTTGGTGTCAAATTCTAATATTTTCACTGAGGCTGAGCTGAACGTTGGTGTGAAACAAGACAACACAACACATTCAGCTGCACGTACACAAGTCTGCGTAGAATTAAAATCATCCAGCAAGTAAGAAAAACATGGAATGTTCATTAATGAGTTTTTCAGACAGTTACATTTCATCTGACCCTCTGAGGTGGAAGTTTTCTTTGTTACATGACAAGCTCTGTTAGTTAACTTTACTGAACACACACAACAGCACAGCACCTGGTGATCCCAATAAAGGAAACCTCTTGGCCGCTGGTGTTGTTGACCAGAGACACGCCCACGTTCTGCAGCGACAGGATGATTTCCTGTTCAGCCAGCTGAGCCTTCTCGTTCTCACAGAGCACCTTGTAGATTCGTTGATCCTCAGTGAACAGCACAACACGCTGGAGACCTTTGGATCAACAATAAACATTATGCTGTGAACATTTATTTGTCTTGTGTTACATCACTGTGTCCTGAGAGCTGGTAGGAAATCTGTGATTTACTATCTGATTCATTAAGGATGAAGACAAGCTTAGAGCTCAGTCCTCTGACAAATAAGTCGTATCTTATCTATGTTAATAAGTATCTTCTGACAGTTCTAGTAATGGCATTCTTAGCACAATGCAATATTTATGTGCTAGGCGAAGATTACTTTAAATATAAATAAAAAGATTAAAGTACAAGGTCTTTATACTTCACCTTCATAAAAGGAAATGACAAAAAGTTTTCCCTCATTGTTCATGTCCTCACGCAGGTCCTGAAAATATAAAAGCAGACAAATTAATCTACTGTTTCAACAACATCATAGTATCTTGTATGTCAATTTTAGATATACACGCACATCTAAGAACAATTGTGAAGTAGTATTTATCCTCAAACTTATTCTACAGGGTTATTATGGAGTGTTAAGCCAGGCAGAAAAATGGGTGAAGCAAATCAACTGTATTTCCGCATTTAAAGTTTAATTAACAAAGGTGATGCTATTTTACTGGCTTCATATAAAATCACTTCTCAAAATATATTTTAAACTAATAAATTATGTTAATTGATTTGTCACAGGTTTTCATGTGAGTTCAGTCCTTAAGTGAAATGTATTTATATTGAGCTCGATCGATCGATAGATAAAACTGAAAACAGGTTTTACATTATTCTCAAGGCACAATCATTTACAGTACCTCCTCACTTTTCAGCTTCCCACTATAAGCGCCACACTTCCAGCAAAGCTCTCGGGACCCAGTGGGCTCAGTCCAGGTGTAGTGCACCGACTTCCCAGCCTCCAGCTCCTCCTGCTCCGTCTCCTTCTGGGAGCTGCACACACAAGAAACCCAAACACACACACACATACAGTATTCATCAGTAACATCAGTTGTAACCACACTAAAAAATATTTCATTATTGAGACGACAGGAAGCAAATAATGAAAGATGACATATACTCTAACGGAGGACAATGTAACCCATTCACCAAAAAACAATCCACCACCATGCCAACAATCCAATCCACAGTACCTGTTCCTCAGAGTACATAAGAAGTTACCCTCAACAGACAGAAAGATGACAGTACATGACATTACAATGACCAAACACCCAGATTCCCAAAATCCCTCCTGGAAAGATAAGGTTTAAATATGCATGTTCACACTAATCTCGATTTGGATGAAACAAAGCAGACATGAGAAAATGAATATAAAGAAAGGAAGAAGAAGTGGGAAAGCCATGATCTACGGATGGTCATGTAACAGAAGAGAACTACTGGAAGAAGCAGGAGGTGTGATTCCTTTGGCAGAATCCCATCCAGTCAGCGGCATTCAAAACTAGAATCTCTACAAGTAAAGATGAGGACGCTTGAACGGAGATCAAAGAAACATAGAGTAAACAGCTTCAGATGTATAACCTGCTCCTTTCACTTTACTTCACTGATCCTTTTAGATCAGTGACATTTTTTTTAGCACAGCAATAACTTTAAAAAATCAGGTGGGTAATATAGAAGGATTTTTCTTCCAAATAAAATAAAAGAGTAAACAATGTGAGAAAGTGGATGTCACTGTACTGAAACAGAGTCTTAGTCGGCAGATGTGTGATATCAGTTTGGACAAAGGAGCAGATTACACAGACACACTGAAGTCAGAGCTGTAGCAGTCTTCTTCTACTTATCTTTACCTGAACTCTTCATCTGACCACACTCTGCACTCAAATGTAACATAACATCAAAGCCACTGTGACTTTAGCGCTGCTCTCTGGCATGGGTTTGGATTTTAAGTGTTTTCATTCCAGACTTAATTCCTCCAGTTGGTGTTACCCTCAGCCCAGCTCGTATTTTGTGCAGGCTAGCTGCCATACTAGCTAGCAGAAGCTAACATATTAAGCACACAAAATTCTTAATAAATGACGCTATGTTTTCACCTGCGTTGTGTTTTTAGCAACATTATAGAAAAACTAATGAACGGGTCTCAATGAGAGATAGAGTATTACCCAAGAAACTAGTTTCAGTCTATAGCATGAGTACAGACGGACTATGCTTTGGCATATTTATTGTCACTCCAGTCTATGTTTACTACATTAATTACTTCCTATAGGGAGCACTGTATTGACTTTGACTGAGGGCAGAGTGTGTCAGAAAAGTTTCCCCCTCTCATATTTTTCTACCTGTCCTCCTCCACTGAGAAGGAGAGGTCGAGTAGCTCGTCAGCCACCCACGTGGATTCTGTCCGGTAGCTGCAGGACCCACAACACACAAAACATAAATCGCTATCAGCAAGAAAACAAACACTGTTAGTTATTAACTGAACTGTTTAAGGCTGCGGCAACAGGAGAACAGTAATGTAATTCAACAAATATGTAAAACGCAGATCAATGAAATGCAAATGAGAATGTTGCACATGAAGAAATTCAACATTGTTGCTAAAATTAAAACCTGCTCTTTACAAAGCGAATAATTTGAAAAGATTTCACTAATTTAAAAGTTGGGAAAAGATAAATTGAAAAAACAGAAAAAAGCTGAAATGCCTACTTTGATTTTTCAATGACCTTCTGTCTACACTTCACAGCGCCGTTAAAGTCAATGTGCCACATCCACAACATAATTCAACTGACACTTAGATCACTTTAAAAGGACGTTAACAAGCTACATTTACAGCCAAGAACCATTGAAATATAAAAACATAAAGTCAGGAAAAGCTATGCAGCACACTTAAGATAAGGTCACAAGTACAAAGAATTTCATAGCAACAGTTTTAGTCACTAAAATGATGCTATGCTTCAACAATCCATCATCCACAAACATGTTAACTACGTTTTACTCCTTTTGTTATCAGTGCATTATGTCCTGCCAGGTCAAATTTTAGTGGTGACGCAAAACTGCAACCTTTAAATTCCCTCCTCTGCTCTCTCACCTCTGATGGAAGTGAAGAGTCTGGTCTTTGGTGTGATTGATGATGAGGAAGGGGGCGGCGCCATCATGGTACTCAGAGAATCGGATTGTAGCCGAGTGCTCTGACAGGTTCACATCTACGATGATCCCACCCACCTGCAAAAAATATAAACAAA
Organism: Pseudochromis fuscus; assembly: GCA_900323345.1. Classification (NCBI taxonomy): domain Eukaryota; kingdom Metazoa; phylum Chordata; class Actinopteri; family Pseudochromidae; genus Pseudochromis; species Pseudochromis fuscus. Next base: position 14,699 of record OOFC01048453.1, read on the forward strand.
CAGTCTGAAAGCTGTGATAGAAAATAGTTTTTTAAAATGCTCTGGTGAATGTGAGCACATTGTAGCAGGACTTCACAATAATGGAATCAAAGTATATGTATTACAGCCTCTACAAAAAAATATTTAATACACCAGCACCACTTACAGAGTCGTCCAGATGCAGCAACAGGCAGTTCTCCGGTCGCGTGAAATCAATCGTCTGAGGAGGCGATAAACAACCTTCTACTTTGATCTTCACTCGCTTGGTGTCGTTCTCAGGCCAGAAGGGAATGGCTGACTAAATGTAGGAAAAATACACAGACCCTTAGACACAATACATAATAAGGTATGGGCTGCTAAAATATTACACAAAAAAGATATAGTCTTTTTAAAACCCCACCAGCAAAAAGGTTACATAGCATTTTGCAACCAAAACTCTTCACATCACATCAAGGAAGCAAAATCTGTGACTCAGCAATGATATAATTTACAAAATAAAAATATAATAAAATATATAAATAGATAAACAAGGAAAGCAGGGAAACCTGTTCAGGTTGTGCCTCAGTCCAGTTATCTTGTCCCTCCTCACAAATGTAGACACTGTGCTTGGTCCTGTTGACCAGCATGTAAAACGGCACAAAGGTCACGATGCGGGTCAAACTGAAACTGCTCGCATCAATCTTCACACCAACCTGAGGTCAGACAGACGTCACACAAATATTAAAAAATGACAATCCAGTGCTTCCTCAATAATAAAACCTGCTGTAGATGTCATTTAAAATTCCATCTGATACTTTATGCATTTACATTAAAGGAGTTTATGTCTGAATCTGTGCCAAAATCTTACCAGATAATCTTTGTATCTGCCTTTACATTTCACGTCTCCATGGCTGCCGACTGTGTCCAGTGAGAAGTCGTCTGATAGTTCACTGTCTGAGATCATGAGACGGACCTGAGGGAACGAAATACACAAGAAGAAATTACAGACTGGACATTTTTTTAATTGTGTTTTCTAATTTCTAATAATATTTCTCTCTGACACAACTAAAACTGCTCATGACTCAAGTGTTTTGTTCAATACTTTCTGATTGGATCATTTAACTGAACTACCCTAAATTATTTCTCAGTTAAGTCAAAAAAGATGAATGGTTTACGTTTGTCTATTTTTTTCTAACTATAAAAAAACCATCCAAATGTACTTATTTGAAATTACTATGAAAAAACTTTTCTTACCTTATTGTTATGCAGGAAGTACCGAGGTTTGAAGGAGAAGAGCAGGGGCATGTCATAGTCCAGGGGATGTTTTCTGTGGATATCATCAGCCTTGTACTGCAGCAACCTGCCCGTCTTGTTCACCATCCAGTACGGCGAGTGAATAGCAATCACAGTCTGTCCTGAATCATATTTAACGTGCACTGCTATGTCCAGCTCAGCCCTCTTCCTGTCTGCAGTTTCTCCATCATCTTCATCCTCCTCTCGCAGAGACTGGAACACAATGAAGGTGATTTCCTCCTGGTCACTGTGGAGTCTGTAAGACAGGATAATTTGTTAATTACAATTACAAATGTAATCGCAGATGTCAAAAAAGAAGAGTGATTTTAATAGGAATTACTTTTTCTCAATTATGACCAATGCATCTACAATATGTGGATTAAAAAATGCCACAACAGGCAAAAGCAAAATAACCCCACTGAATGTAATCTTAGTCAGACCTGTACTGAGAGGACCAATCCTGGGCCAAGTAGTTCAGCAGGCGGAGGTCGAGACTTGATTGGTTGATGACGGCTGTGTGAAGCTGTGCAGAGTGGCCTGGGTCCAGAGTGGCCTCAGGGGGAGACACTCCACTGTCCTGTGTGTTTAATTTGTTAAACATTATGTTAAACAATATGAAATTTTGTCACATTGTTGTTGTTTTTTTGTTTCGTGTGGGTATGGTGACAGTAATATTTGAAGAGTGGCTGTCTACAACAACTGTGCACTCTTGTATAAAAGTTTTATTATGGTACATTTCCACATCTAACTACAAATCACACACATACTGCTGTAAACTATTTTCCTAAATGTATCATAATGTCACACTACCTATTTACTTTTAAGCAACCTGAGCATAGAAATCTCTGTATTTCATTTCTATAGTTGTATTAATTCAACTTAACAATTCCCAATTTCAAATAGATAAATATACTACAGCTATGAAGTACACATAACTTATGATTTGTTGTGTGTTGAAACATGTAAACACACGTGTATAGTTAGTCCTACTCAGTTTACCATGGGCTACCTGAGTAGAGATTACCAGACAGATCCTACCTTCAGTGTGTAGGCGATGGGGTAAGGCAGCAGGTTGCGTAGCAGGACTGAAGGCCACAGGTGAAGCACAAACGGCACATCGAAGTTCTCCCCAACACCTCCAGTGTGTTTGCACATCACCGCGTCCTTTACGGGCACGATATTGACCGTCATCACGCCACCCTCATCTCCACGGCGACGGCAGGTCTGTTGAAGGCGTGTGTCAGGCTGCTGGTTGGTGACATCCTCGTAACTGAAACCCTCTGAGCACTCAAACTCCTCCCCCTGATCGTCGGCTGAGTCCTCTGATACCGGCTGAAGGCTCAGCTCAGACCTGAGGTGGACAGAGGAGAGACGAAGGAGGAGGAGTGTTTGATCAGGACGGAAAGGAAACTGTATGATTAAGAGACAAAAAGAGTGTAATTTGGCTGCATATAAATGAGCAACAGTGTTGTTGTGTTTCCTCTCACCTGTATGAGTCCAGGGGGACACAGAATTCCTCAGTAGGGAGAGATTTTCCCAAACATGTTGATCCTTCAAAAACTTTGAATGGTATTGAGAAATGATTGATGATCTGCATTTAAAAAAAGGAAGAAAAACAATGAATTCTTAATTATTTAGATTTGTCTATTGTACCACCTTGGCTACTTTTTCCAGTAAACAAAAGAATTAAAATGAGCAGATGATCAGTGATGTACCTGGAAAGGAGAGCGGATCTTGATGTACTTGCTGCCCTCCACAGAGTAAATCTGACAGACCAGGAAACGGGTGACTCCCGAGTCCTTGTGCATGACACTGTACATCCCCCTCCCCACCTTGATCAGGGGGATTACACTGGTTGAGGTGTGGCCCACAGGAGCTGGAAGGAGCAGGGGAAAAAAAGTTTACATTTAGTTATGTTATGCATTTGTTATAAAGTAAAAGGTTGACCGTGTTAAAAGCTTCAAGCAAGGAGGGAGTCATAGGTATGTTATCACTGACAGCTGTGTGTAGTATTTCTTAAATTTGAATGAATATAAATCACACTGAATCCTCTGCAAACTTGTGTTAGTATTAGAACTGTGCTATATTTCTTTTCTATGTGCAATTATGTGAATTGTTACTCAGTTCACTGCCAGTGCATACTGCATCCATACTGCTTATATGAACACAGTGGTGTTGTAGTACATAGTGTTGCCTTTATTTTATATTAAATCCTCCTCATATTAACTTATCTGCTTTGCCTGCACCTTGTTGCTAGTAATTGTGATTTTACAGCAACATCTAATAAATGACTGATCTCCATATATAGTAAAACTGTGTGTAAAATGCCACTTACTAGGCTGTATGTAGTAATCCTTTCCACTCAAGGAGATCATAGCTGAGAACTGATCTGAGTCTGTTGTGGCTGAATAGTCCATCCCCAGAGTTTGACCATCCTCCAGATTCACAGTGTTGTTGGTGCTCGGCTGTCCGACGGGACAAAACATCTCACTGTGGCGGACAGATACTGGCAAGCCCAGCCGGTTTTTCACTACAAATGGAGGTTCATCCTTTTGAAAACACTCTGATGTCTGTTTGGCAGCCTCTGCGAAAGCCTGGTGGAGAGACAAAAACCCACACATTATACTTCCCTCCTCATCCTCCCACTGGTCTGCTCTGTGAAAAACGATGACAACCTTTTCTTACCGTGCCCAGGTTGCTCAGCATGGCCAGGCCACATTTGGACAGTGTGATGTTGAGCTGGTCTTTACTGCTGATGACAATGACCGTCTTATAATCTGGGACATGGTAATCCACTTCATCTGGCAAACTTGTGTATTTCACTGGCTTCTTCTTCATCTGGTTACAGGACAGTGAAGCGTTAGATACACTGTGTGTATTTATGTGTGCATGTGTGAATATGCTTATGTAGATCAGTACCTTCAGTTCCAGTCTCCAGGATCTGAAGCCATCTCTTGTCTCATCTTCTAAAGGCTCCAGCAGCGGCTCCCACACACCCATCATTTCATTGAAATAGTGAACCTAACAACAAAGCAAATATCAGCAATAAGATAATGTCAAGTAAAAAAAGAAAAAGGAATTACATATATATGTGTGTGTAAGTGGTATGTTACCTCCAGATTGAGCTCGCTGTGTAAGTTAATGAGTGTGGACCAGTTTGTCACATCTCCTTGGAAGGAGGACTTGGCCAGAAGCATGGGGACTGTGCGGTGTCCCACTCCAGCCTCCAGAGTCAGACAGATTGATTTGATGCTCACCTGCAGTGAAGGAGGAACCAATAAAATGACACAACTGAAATATCTTATATTTTGTGTAACTAGATAAATAAAATGACAAAAAGCTGGCAATGGACATCCAATTAGCTGTACAATAATAATTTGAGTCAGTTTCATGCCTGTAAGGACTCTCCCTGTGGTATCAATGGGGCCAGTGACTTTGTGTCCTCATCCCCCTCCTCTTCTAGAAACCACATTTTGAGCTCTTTCCAGCCTTGTTTATCCCACAGACCCACAGGAACGGGGCTGTCCAGCTCCTCCGGGGTCTCCGCTACAGGAGTCAGTGCAGACTGGATGGTAATCACTGTGTTGATGATGATTGGTGATACCTGGGTAGACAGTCAGACAACCCTCGCATTTAACAGTTCAATGCGAACACCATGGTTACAGTAAACTTTCAGTATCTAGTGAGACAAGTAGTTAACATTAGGTTTTATTTGAACAGCTAAAATGACAAACGTTGCCAAGCTGTAACAAAAAATTTGCTACTCCAAAGCTCGATACTGACAAGTGAGAGAACCACTACATGAAAGGTAAACTTCAGGGTCATTTCTGGGAAACAGAAGATGCATGTAATATTAATAATAATGCAATAAATACCTTCAGAGAGAGAGCATTGATGGAGACCTCCATAGCCTGAGGGGAGGTTGGGGACTGGGTGCTCCTGAAAAACACCTGACACGGCTGCAGCACTGTGGTCACATTGTGTTTCCTCTTCTCTCTTAAGAAAGGACAAGCCACCACCTACAAAAGCCACATTTTATTTGGTAAATATCACACTGGGTGTTGTTATAGCATATTGGTATTTGATGAATAATTTCTAATCCTTTTGAAAATCTTTAGAGTTTTCCATTACAATCAAAATATAAAACCTTGAGGTCTTTGATGACAGCAGTCATCTGTGATCCATCTGCACCACTTTTCATCACTAGTTCACACTGCGTGGTCATCACCAGGGACGGGGCGTCACCACGTGTCAGATCAGCCACAAACACAATCTCCGGGTTTCGTACCACAACATTCATCTCCGTCTTGGACACCACAGCAGGTGCTGCAGCTGAGTATCAGAGATAAACCATCAGTTCAGATCATCAAATATATCAATTCAGTTCATCATGAATAACACTCAAATATACTGGGATTGTAAGTAATTGATTATCTTGTAACCTTATACAGTATTTGTACACATATAGAAAAATACGGTCAAAATTAAACTTGTACAAAAAACAGAGATGGACATAATATATTAAATTAAAACTACTCACTGGACTCTTTAGATGTGACAGAGGAGTTAATATTCTTTTTATCCCCAGCACCGGTGCTGCTCTTCGGTTGTGGTGCTTGAGCAAAACCCTGCTGGGTGGCCTTGAGGAAGATGTCTGCCACGGTGAGCAGGAACTCCATGCTGGCACACAGGTACACATCCTGCACCACTGTGTCTAAAGTGGTGCCGTCGCGGCCTTGACGGTAGTTCACCTCCACCATCATGTTCTGCTCTGCACCGGGACGCATCGCCATCATCCTGAGAGAGGAGATAAACAGCTGTGTGTTACAGTCAGTCACTTCAGAGATTTAACATGTCAGTAGCCCTCCCATTTGCATGTCTTTTATGTTATACTCTCTATGAGATTATGCTTCTGTGTTACTGAGAAGCACAGATGAGGCTATTAACTGTATCTTGTACCTCGGGGTGACCATCTTGATTCTTGGCCTCTTGTCATCTAGAAGACTCGCAGCAAGTCGGACTGAGGCCTTCATCGAGCTGTCGGAGAACATGTGGACGGAGGTGGAGATGGTGCCGAGAGTAAACTCCGCCAGCTTCAGCTGCTCGTCATGCGGGTCTAAAGGCTGGATCTATTAAACAACATGAAGTATACAGTGTCGATCACTACAAACATTTCAAATAGTCATAACTTGTGCTTGTTTTATTGTGTATGTGTGAGTATGTGTCTGCATTACCTCATTCTCATTAGGGCTGTACAGGACCAGCGTCATGGAGTCGAACTTGAAGTCTAACTTGAGCGTGGTCTTTAGCTTGCTGTTTTTATGATTCTCCACAACAGCTGCTATCACCACTGTGTTATCTACAACAATGTTAGCACAGCACAGAGCATAAAGAGTTTACTGAGTTTCAGTTACAAGTGCCAAGAATATGCCCACACATTTTCATATTTCATCAATTATCTGTTGTTTGGGCAGAAATCTCCTCATATTTTCAAATTTGTACAACATTATACACATATAAAAACCAACATGCATAACCACAGCTCCTTACTGCTGGCTGGTCCGGTGGTTGCAGAGTCCTGAGACTCTTTGTTGGACACAGAGTCAGAGGAGCGGTCAGTGTTTGGCAGAGCAGCTGGAGGTGAAACAGCATCAGACTTTTCTGACAGGTTTTCACTCAGAGTTCTCAGAACCACAATCATGTCGTCCTGACAGAGGATCAGCTGTAGGGAGCAGACACAGAGCACGATTAAATCTTATACTGGTTACAACACTTTCACATGTTTTTCTCACTGTACACCACAAATAACAGGAAAGACAAACCCAAGTAAAATAATAACAATGCTACCCAATCAGAGGGCTTTTAAAAGACTTTTTCAGAAACTTCAAAGGACTGAAAATATATGCACTTTCCAAAATGGCACAACACCTGAAAGCATTCCTTCTCACACACCAGCACATCACTACTCACACTCATGGGCTTTAGATGAGCTGTGATCTCTATGTCCGGTATGCTGTGGTACCAGTTGGATGAAAGATTTCTCTGGATTTCCAAGTCAAGGCTGACCGGCTTCAAGAGCTGGGTCTCTCCCTGAAAACCTTCATTTATGTAAGTTGTTCTGGAAACAACAACAGCACAACAGTCAGCTTATCTCAGTGAATCACATGAAGTAACAATGTATTTTGTATGATTACATTTCCCCCTGATAGCTCGTCTCTGACCTGTACATCTTGAGGTCGGTCAGTCTCACGGACATTATATCAACAACAGGCGGGATCTTAGCATCACTTTTAAAGGGCTGCTTGGCAAAACGGTTCTTGACAGACAGTAAACCAAGGTCAGCGACGATGACATTTGAGGAAGAGGAGGACTGTGGCAGGAAGATAATGGGTGCATTGAAGTGGACGTCCAGCGCGATCCGAGTGCTTCGCTCTGCCAGTTCCTTCACACCTGATGCTGCCTTTTCTGCAGCCTGGACTGTCACCTCAGCCAGAGCCTCTTTAGCTTCCTGGAAGTTATTGACAAATGCCTGCAGGAAGGAAAAAAGAAAAACAACAGAGTGCAGGAGAAAAATTAGCAGGAGTTGTAACACTGAAACATATATACAGTCTCATACAGCATGTATTAAAACAGCATAAGTAGCTCAGGAGAGTGAAATGCGATAAGAGCATTTGTCAGAAGTCTGACTATGTCCAGATATGCAATTCTTACCAGAATGGAAGAGACAAACTTGTTGAGAAAGATGAACTGAATGCATCCCACTGTGAGAGTGACAGAGGTGTCCACTTTAGACATGTCCAGATAAGCATCTCCTTCTGTTGCATCTGTATAGTTGACCATGCGGAAGTCAAATACTTCCTTATCTGCGATGGACACAGCCTTAAACCAAAAAAGAAGACAGTATGGCACAGTTAAAATAAATGCAGCTTAAAATCAAATAATCAGTCAATCAGTCTCGTATCCAAAAGGATTTGTGTTAAGAGGTCAGAATTGAAACCAGATACTCAAGAGGAAATATAGACAGGTAAATAGTAATCCTGCATTACAATAAATGAAAACTGCGGGCTAAATTCAGATGAGCCACTTGAGGTTTGTACCTTCTTGTATAAGGCGTCTTTGTTGCAATCTAGAATTACAATGTTCTTCAGGTTGGCAAGAACCTCCATCTCCTTCTTCCTCATCAGGACCTGAGAAACTAATCCTGGACAGTTGACAAAGTCAAACACAGAGGAGGCATTTCATTACATTTTCCATACTATTCAAAACATGGAAGACCAAGCTAAAAAAAATTTAAAAAAATGTTGCATTAGACCACTGTACATGTCTTCAAATTGCTACAAATTGCTTTCCATACCTTCAATACTGATCTCGGAGATCCTGGCTTTCTGTCCTCGAATGAAGACTTTCAGGCAGCGGAGATCAGCTCTGATATGCAGGTTAACCACATCCGCAAACTTCGAACTTTTGGAAGCTGTAAAAAGAAGATGAAGGAAGATGCAAATAGATAAATTACAGACAGATTCTGAGGACAACCAGAAAAGAAATGTCTTTGGAGTATAATATTAAACCTGCGATATTGCTCTGAGTATGCAAAATCAGTTCAGTTATACACTGATATTACAACGGGTATCAAGCAGGTTTAAAGATGTGAGATAAATGATCATATCAGTTACTTTTTTTCTTGGTTACAGCAGCTTCCTCCTTCTTCTCTCCCTCTCTCTCCACCTCGCCCTCATCCTCCTCGGGGATGGTGGGTAAATCCTCCTGCCCTCCTTCCTTCTTGGTTGAGGGAGGAAGGAGGTTGTTGAGGAAATTCATGGTGTTGAGGAGAGCCTCCGTATGGAGATGAACATCCAGAGATGAGAAGGTCACCTGATAAGAAAAAATTCAAAAATATTAGCAAACACTGATGAAAAAAAACTGCATCATGGCTGGATTTTGTTGCCATTGCTGTTATTCTTCTACTTAATACTGATGATTTTACAACATAAAGATCAAAAGTTTTGGAACTTCTGTAAGATAATCATTATCTTTCGCTATTGAATCCTTTCTGTACAGGAAAACAACACAAAAAACGTGACACATAAACACATTATGTACATATATATATGATAAGGCAGCACAAAAAGAAGCATCTAAAGTTTTACTTGCTGTTTAATTAAATTTTCCTCACCTTGATGAGCTGCTCTGTATTGTTGTGTTGCGTCTTGAACTCAGGTCCGTTCTTATCAGCCTAGAAAGGACATCCAATTGTTAATGAGGAGGCCATTTAGCACCACTTTGAAAATGTTTACTGGTATTCATCTGAAACATGTTTATTTTGAAGAAAGTTGTCACAAATACTTTGATGTACTCCAGGGTGAGCAGGTCAACTTCTGTGTTGTCTAGAGTGGTGATCAGCTGAACTTGTTTCTCTTCAGAATCTAAACAGGAAGGAAACAAATGAAAACTGCAGCCCAGACTCTACTGACAGTAACACATGTCCTTATCAGAATGTATTTAACCATTAAATGTTAGTTCTGCTTGTATCTACTGACCCATGTATTCAGGACACTTCAGGCAGATCTCCCGCAGGTAGGTGTTTGATGACATGTCAAAGGTGCGCAGGATCAGCTCAGTGCCCAGACCCTCGATGTCCAAGTGCAGGACTGTGACTTCCTGAACTCCAGACAGACGGCACAACTGAACAGAAAACTAGAAGAGGTGCAAAGGAAAAATATATTAGAAAAATAGAAAAGATGATTTAAAAAAAAAAAGGTCAAGGAAATAAAATTGGGTCAAGCAATAAGCAAAAACAAAAGAATACAGTTTGAGATACAAGAAATAACTTGACAAATGAAAAGAATTCCAGTTATTTCTCACAACTGTGGCTGTACAGACAATGAGGTAAAGAGTTTGTAACAATTTGATTTGATTTAAAAATTTAAAATAAAAAACACTGCAACAAAAAAATCGGTTTAATTTTCAGGCAGGGGAATCCAAGTAAAAATAATACAGCACACTAAATTTTAAAAATAACTAAATCTGAAGGAATTATGGATGAAATATTAAATATAAAATAAAAAGTAAGGCTATGTTTGTTGCCTCTACTCAACAAGCCCTTTGTGTACCTCACTGATCTCAAACTTCATGATGAAATCGGTCATGTTCTTCTGAGCATCTTCCTTGATGAGACTTTTTCTTTTGCTTAAATCCGCATAGCGCAGCGGCATGGGATTGTCTGGGAAGAACGGCTTATCTCCAATTGGAGAGCTGGGGGCATCAAAGAACAAATCTTCCTCTGAACCTGAGGGACAACAAGAAAAAAACAAAACCACACAAAGATACATTAGTTGTAGGAAGAAACACAGGGTGTGGAAGGTATGTACAGCAGGATCCATTTGGAGTAAGGAGAACGAGGTCAAAAGCTGCATTTATGTACAGTGTGTAGTGCTGTGTCTCACCCAGTGAGGTGATGCTGATGGTCTCACATGACTCGAAAATTAGAGAAGAGCGCTGGTCAGCTAAGTTCAGATGTCTTCTGGGAGTGAGCTGAGGGGTGAATGACTGCTTTGGCTGAGGAGAAAATAACATCAAAACATCAACTGTACGAGTAAATAAAAAACAATATTTATTACAATATTTAGATTTTGCCCAAAACTGTAGCAAAATTTCCTTTAGAGGTATTTTGATCCTCACAAAATGATGAGAGGATCATCTTAGCGTGTCTTTATGTTCTTACCTTTGGAGTGGAGGATGAAGCTGTGGTGCGTGCAGCAGGTCTGCTCTCAGGCAGTGGGATACTGTCTACCAGCTCCAGGACACTTCGAAGTTTATCATCAGAAATACGAAGAGACAACAGAGGAAGCTCTCCAGACATCTTATACCTGAAACACATACACAAGCATAAAAACACAAAGATCCTCACACAGACGTGTGAGCTTAAGAGGAGTTCACCTAAAATCACTAATCTTGAGCTGTTTTTTTCTCCAATGGATCTAGCAAAATTAAAAAAATAAATAAATAAATAAAATCACTGATTATTGAAGTTTGTAAAGGATTGGACCAGATTTATGCAAGAACAAACCCTACATACTCACTTTGCCATGCGGGAGTCTTTGACGACCATCGCTCTGCTGAAAACCACTTTGAGATCCACTGGCTCCAGGATGTGAAGTGGTGACTGTTTCTGTTTACGGGCCTTTTTCCAGTCGCCAACTATCACACACAGATAAAGTTTTACATTTCTTTTGACTCTACACCCACAACAACAAAAACAGAAATATCCCTGTTGTAGTGATGTATTTGATGAAACTCTTCCTTCAGCAACAAAATTTGAGATACCGTCTAAAGTCTTGCAAAGCAAATCCAACAGGGTAAAAAAATTCTTACCTTCTACCCTAAAACCATTTTCTCCCTTTTATCTCCATGAATTATGTTATTATGTAAAACTGATTTCTGAACAGCAGCTTGAATAAACTCAGATAATATGAGATCAATCACTTCCTACAGAGGTCCAGTTAAGACCCTTTGACATGTGACAAGTATGCTGTTTGGTGTGTACCTGGTTTGCTGTAAAGGAACTGTAGGCTGCTAAGCTGGATGTCGAAGCTATCATACGCTCTGGACATGATATCCTCGATGTTGGAGGAGCCCACTGACAGCTGAGGCAGATGCTTCTTGCTTTGACTGGACATCTGAAGAGAGAGTAAATGAAGGTATCAATGAAGTTCTACTCTTTGGTCATGACTGCAATGCCTTCAAATCAGGCCAGTTAAAGATGTCGACATGCGTGGCTCAGGTTTCAGTCCACTGTCTATCTGCATATTTGACACTTCCTGACCTGGAAATGACCAAGATCCAACAGCAGGATGTTCTGAGTGCCGTTGTAAAAGCCACTCTGTGGAATGATGACGTAGGAGGCCATCAAGTTCACCTTCAGGTCGAGAACTTTCTGTGTTTCGATCACATACAATAAACCTGAAAATCAAAAAAACATTAAACTGTCAGTCATAATGAAACAAAACAATAAGTCAACTTTGTCTATCGTTCATAACAGAACATTATTATTAGGATTATTATTTTGGTGTGGATAAGTTTCATCATGAGCCACTATGTTCTGCATCATGTCTGTAATATTCCTGAAAATATTACTAACAAAATACTAAACATTTAACTTTTAATTAATAAGGTTCCACATGTCAACTCAATGAGGATCTTTTGTACTCTCTTCCTACTTTGTCCTACTTCATTGTGGCTCCACTCTCAGCACCAAAACAAGCTCAAATAAATCATGGTGTTGTAAAGAAAACAAAAGTGAGCTTCTGCAAACACCCTCAAGGAAACAATCAGTTTCAAGAGAACACAAAAGAACACTACAGTACAGCTGATTCAGTGGCTGAGACCTGCAGGCTTTGTGTAAGCACATGTAAAAAAAGGAAATAACTCAGTAAAAACAAGGAATGTAAACATTTGCCAATTAGAGAGTGGAGGCGCAGCCTGAGGTCCTCCACCCACAGACATTTGTGCATGTTCGTATGAGCAACACACCAGTGGCTGTGCGGTCCCTAAACTGCTCCAGTTTCATCAGGGTGGCGTTGGTCAGCTCATCAAGCTGCAAGTCATCAGGAGGCATGAAGAACGCTGACATGCTGTTCACTGTTATCTGATCACACAAACAGAGAATACACATTTGATATGCAGCAGTCCATGTTTTTTTTTTTTTCATCCATGTACACTGACGGACCCACTCACAGCATCATAGATGATTTCCAAGGGTTGTGATTCCACATGAAGCCGCTGGTTGGCACTCTCGTCCAGCGGGTTGGTCTCAAACAGGAAGCAGAGCAGCGGGGTCCCTGCTCCTGTTGCTGCCTTCCTTGATGAAAGCAGAGTTGGTGCCGGCCGGTTACTGGCCAGGCCAGTGACCTCGAACAGACTAAGCTCCGCTGTGATTCTGATAGAAAAGAGAAAACAAAACTGAAAATCAGTGCCAGGTTCTTGTGGAGATGATACTGTAAATACTGGAAACAAAAAGAGTAACCCTGTTGTCAAGTAACAATCCTATAAAAGCATAAATAAATAAAAGAACAGATGCAAAGTGGCTCCATGGCGCTAGACACCCTAATGACACAAAATTAATTTTCAGTGTTAACGAGGAGAACATATGACACATTTAATTAACCTAATGGACAACCGTAGATGTTTTTTTTAAACTTTATAATGATGTTCATGTGTTTTGAATAGTTTTTTGCGCTGGAAATCCTACAGTATCAGTATATCGGGAACAAAGGCTGACAACAAAACCAAAATGCTAGAACCAACTTGATGGCTTGAGCTCCAGGTCTCTGTGTGAGTGTGGACTTGAGCTCTCCCACAGTCAGTCTGATGAGCTCGTTTTTGTCCTTGTTGTCTTTGATGGACATAGACAGCCTCTCCATGTGGAAATTGACCTTCATGTCTTCAAACTAAAAACCAATGACAACAGAGCACACAATCTAAATGTTTTTCGGTGTCTGTATTTTACTGTAATAATATTGTTTTTACTGGGACAGAGAGTCCGACTGAAGTTATTTTTCAGTTGATGTCAAAGCAGGAAGGGACTTACATCCTTTGGCAGGTTGGGATTAGCAACAGTGTCACTGTATCCAATGGCAGTGTAGAGTTTGGCTTTCTCACCAGGGGTTAACAGTTCATCAAAAGCTGAGACAGACGGAGTAAGAGTAAGAAAACATGACCATCATTTAAAACCAGAAGCTGTTTGCTTTGGTCCTGTTGACACGTGTTCAGGTTGTTGTTTTTCTACACATTCTTATTTTTTTTTTTCTACATCCTACCTCCAGTCTTGACCTCTTTTGATTCTGCCTCGCCCTCTCCCCCCCAGTTCCACATCCAGCTGAACCAACCCTGAGACTCCTCCTCCTCCATCTTCATCCCTGGACGGTAAATACGCAGGCCTGCCTTGCTTGCCTTTGAAAGGAAAAAAAAAACAGGTCAACAAAATAAAACATTTCTGTCCAGCCCACTTATATTTAATAGCATTATATGAGAAATAACATACTGAACATATGAATTTACTCTGAGCACATTGCTGTACAAAGTCAGAACGTCTATCCAGTTGTCAAAAGAAACAAAGTGCAGATGACATCACGCATTTAATTAATCTGCTTATTATAAATGGTCTGTTTTAATCTTGTGTAATTTTGCACATTTTATTAAATACATGGGTATTAATGAAAAATGGATGGTTTTCTGGTTCCTTAGAACAGTTCATTTTAAAGATATAAAGATAATGAGAACAACTGAGATAAACACAGATCATAGTATGTTTTACAACCACTCCAGTTTGATCCAATTCCTCCAAGACAGAAAGCTTACTTCCACTTCAGCCTGCTGTCTGGCCAATGTGATGTTGAAAATATCCAATGTCTTCTCAGGCTCCTGCGAATGAACACAAGACAAACTGATTAAAGCTTTTAGTGGATTCTTCCTACTCCTTGCTTGAAAGCAGCAATTTCCAAATGTCCATTATTAATGGTATGAGGGAAACATGATTCTTATATGGCAGAGAAGAGAGGGAACGACCTCATCTAAAACGCTTAAAGTACCTTGAGATCCAAGTATCATTTAAGCTTTTCTCTGGAAGATAACATCACTAATGCCCTTCAATCAATCCCCTTATACGACTGAATACTCAATATGTGGAAAGTAATTATGGCTTGAATAAAGACAAAAGGCATTACCGTAAAAAATATTGTGAAGGTAATATCTCTGTAATTACCTGCTTGCATATTAAGTTACCGCTGCATTCGATTTATGGTTACTGTAGTCATGTAGATATTGAGCATGGGTGGATTTTGAGGTCAACGTGCAGTCACAGAAGCATGCCACAATAAGCACATTTAGAAATGCAAGACTTATCATATTAGGCTGTCTGTGAGTGAAATAATTAAATTTTAAGAACCACAAGTCGCTCGGTCTACTTCCTGCCTTTTTCAGCAGAGCTCAGCCTACCTCTAGTTGCTTCAGAAGCTCCTCACTGGGTTTCTTGCTGGTGATCTTTGTCTTGTAGAGCTCTCTGTAGCATTTTACCATCCGCCGGTGCCGGCGAATGTGCTGCCATGACCACATGTGGAGACGTGGCTTCACATCTACCTCCAGGATGCCTGTGATCACGTACTTCCACCTGGAATTCAGGAACAAACAAAGCATGTAATCAATACCACAAACTGTAATACTAAGTGCACAACAAGCAAATTGTTAAATGGCATGTGGTCATATAGCACTCAAGAGATGTTTGCTGACCATGTGTGGGCATTTTTGTGAACGTTGACCACGGGTCTGTACTTCCTGTAAGGCAGGTTCCGTGACATCATGTCCACTGAGCCCAGCAGTTCCAAGATGCTAATGTACTGAAAAGACAGGAAGTCAATGATTACATAGCAGCACAGAGTGCTCTTATCATCTGACATTGTTTATCATCTCTGTTGATCTGTTTATCTCCCAGAGAACCAGGCTTTGACACACACAAGTTAATACACAACACACACATACACACACCTGAGGTCTATTGAGTTCAATTGCCACCTCACGGAGATTGACCATCAGGTCCACTTTAGGAGAAGAGAAATCCACATCTGACCTCGGATTCATTCGCAGTTTAGCATCCGCTGAGATGGGGCGAAAAACTGTGGACAAGCAAATAGATTTAAAAATTCTAAATGTAGGTATAATGCTGTTTCTATTAACTGGCCTATATTTATAGCAAAATGTAAAATGTTAAAAATTATTTTTAGCTAACAATTTAATCAGTAATTCTTCATTCATATCAAGTAGCATGTGCTTTAGTTTTCATGAGGCAGTCCACACAAACATGTCAATAAAAGATTGTGTGGTGTGACTGGTGTAATTGTGAAGAATATCAGTGTGAGACTCACTGAAGTCGTGGCTGACAGGAAGAGTGTGGTGGACTTCCATGCTGCTCTGAAGACACCGCTATAAAAAGACATAGGAAAACAAAAAGTCTTTGCATTACACACTTGCTTTTTAAACTGAATACTTTCTTCATCTCTTAACATATTTCATTTTTTGTTACTGCCTTAACAACATGCATGGAAAAAATACTTACACTATGTTTACAAACAATCAATCAATATTGTTTCCAATATTCATCAAGAAAAATGCGGGACAGACTTTAAAAAGCATTTACAAAAAGAAGTTGAATTGAAACTGCTTTGCTAAGAGTAATAACTGTCTGACGATCTGCATTCTGTGAACCAACAATATTGACACTGTGTTAGCAGCCTTAATAAGAAAAGGGCTAAATCCAGGCAGGCGGAAACAAGGTACAACACAATGATAATAATATGGTGACTCACCAAAGCTTCATCTGCAGTGTGGTTGGAGAAGAGCACTGAGTTGACATTCCAGTAGGCAAACAAGTTGTCAAGTTGAACCAGCTGAGAAGAAGGAAAACACAAAGCAGTTAGATTAATGAAGCAGCTTAATTTAATGATGACAACAGTTGGCAGGAGACAAGGATATTTTAAGTTTGGATCAGGTTCCAAAGTTATGAGGAAACCAACTGGTGACAAAAGCATGCAGTGTTACACTTAATGCATCTGATGTCAAATATAAATGCAGCCGATACAGCACAGGTGTAGGCGGCAGAGAAAATGTCTGGATTTCTTACCTTGAAGAAAAGCCTGGAATTTTCATCCAAAAGACTGGGTTTCCAGTTTTCATCTGCTGTCTGTAAGGGCAAACAAGCAGTGATAAAGTATTAACTGTTGAATGTAATATATCCTGTACTTGGACAGAAGGGACATTACATAACATTACCTGAAGGCTGAGGTTTTTAAGTGAAACTCCAAACGACAAAGGGCAGTTTGGATTAGTGACCTGTGGAAGACAAATTAAGACAAGCGAAGTTGCTTGAATGGTTAAAACTACATTCATTGGACATTTTCCATGGTTTCATTGCTAGGGAGGAGAAAAAATGCAACTGATCATTGTTTTCTTTCCTGACCACTTTACAAACTCAAGTGTGATGTGTATGTACTCAATGTACAGTATATGCATATATCACTAAGGTAGCTCAGCTTGAATACTTACATCATCTTCATAGCGCACATGGATGTTAGAAATCTTGACTTGCAGGTTTTTTATGACCTGAGTGACAAGCTTTTCCACAAATGTGTCCTGCTTCTCTATCTTAGGGTTCTCTGTCAAATACAAAGATATATAAATGTTAGACCCAAACTTGACCTGTAGCTTTCTCAAAGATGTTAAAAGTTAACAGCTGATTTTTGTACCCACTTACAGACAGAATATTTGCAAAAGTTACACATCAAAACACACACACAGCCCTTAAAATCAAACCTAAACTCTGACCTTGCTCGAATGCCTTCAGCTTTGTCTCCTCTATCCGATGTAGCTCCCTCTGACGAGCCTCCTGTAGCTGCTTCTCCTCCTTTTCTGCATCATACTTTATACCTGGAACAAATATACAGAAAGTGTGAGAGTTCATGGTCTACTTGTCGGGACAGGTACTTTAGGGTCATGAATAAGTGAGAGACCACCTTTGTCTGGCACCATGTTATGTGTTGTGAGGTTGTTTGTGCGCTGTGTGTGACTGCTGATCATGAATGTTTTTCAGCAGCTCTGTACATTAACTAAAACCGTGGGAAACAATGGTATACACCATATGATCTAGAATGAGTCTAATTTTTATGTATTTGCATGAACTTAGATGAAATCTTACTTGCTGTTGGGACTATAAGCAGGTAGACAC
>OOFC01048453.1:32740-54807 GCA_900323345.1 Pseudochromis fuscus
AGTTCATGGTCTACTTGTCGGGACAGGTACTTTAGGGTCATGAATAAGTGAGAGACCACCTTTGTCTGGCACCATGTTATGTGTTGTGAGGTTGTTTGTGCGCTGTGTGTGACTGCTGATCATGAATGTTTTTAATTAAATGCTTTAGAATATACATATATATTGTATGACAGTAGTACTCAAATGCAACAGTATATTGTGTTTTTCCTTCATTAGAACATTGAACAAAAACTGAGAAGAATAATCATCTTATCGTTGACGTGCAACAAGTTAATACACTTCAGCAGCTCTGTACATTTACTAAAACTGTGGGAAACAATGGTATACACCATATGATCTAGAATGAGTCTAATTTTTATGTATTTGCATGAACTTAGATGAAATCTTACTTGCTGTTGGGACTATAAGCAGGTAGACACCATCCAGTGTGGCCTCCACTGACTGGGTGTAGAGGTTCTTCCATGGAATCTTCAGCTCCAGGCGTCCTATTAACAAAAACACAGTGTAAACAAATCTTCTCATGTACCAAAGCTACCAAACTGCGCCAAAGAGGGCTAGTAATTACAATCTTACCTATATGACCGGCTCTTACTTTGAAAGGAATATCAAGTTGACTCTGCAACAAAGGAACAGTCAGTAAATATTGTAACATATATCTATCAAAAATACCATAAAAAATGACACTTAGTTGCAACTTACCAAGGCATTTTCCTTTATCTCAAGATTTGTAAGAACCGCATCACCTAGAATGACAAGGATATTTGTTTACAGATTGTCAGTACATTCAATTGATGAGCCAAAAGGATTAGTGTGGTTTTGAGGTGTGACTCATAGAAACCCAGTCTAATCTAAAGAGAAGATTTTTGGCCTTTTTTCTACTGACTTAATTCAATGTGCAGGGTTAAGAAGCACATAGACTCTTAAACTATTCATAAGACACATATGTCACCATTTACCTTAAGCTCTGAGACACGCTGAGTAATGTGTGTGGAACCTGATTTTCAAAGTAAACATGTAAATGGAAACATCTGAAAATTCATTTATTGCATTTGTTTATATAAGCAGTGGTTATTAAACTGTGAAATTACAGGCTTGATTGCTCACACGAATTTATTGCTGTGATTTGGTTACTTGTTTGACTAGTTGGTACAATGGAGCCCTCTTTTCTAATCCTCTCATTTGCCTGCATAGTGTGAAGCGTTACACACTTTTTGAAGTAAATGTTGAAACACAGTGGCGAGTCGTAACGTGACCGTGTGAAAGGGTGTGACCCCGAACTTAACTGCACTGTTCAAACAGACTTGCAGAGGCAAATAGGGTGTCACGAGATAACCACAGCAGTCAGATACGATTAATGTGTCCTAAATCTATCTAGAAGCTAACGTTTGGTTGCACTGTCTCCCACATTACACAGCTAAATTATAATTTGGGAAAGGTTAAGTGACACTGACAGCTGAGAGAGCCTCTTTCTTCTACACGCCTGGTGGCTAAAGTCTAATAGCGTTTAGCTAGCTAGCTTGCCGAACGGCGAGTCAACTAAAAAAACAAACACAAGTTCAGTTACCTCCCCATATGCCGAGCTTTAGCTGCGAGCTGTCAAGGTTGACAACATAGTCCCCTAAAAATCGGTTGAGGACATCTACCACCAAGCTTTCGAAGACCATTTTGGCGTTTCTTTCATGTATCTGTCACCATGTTTACATCCTGTGGACTCGTTTAGCCCCTAACGTCAGATTAGGAGTTGCTGCGGTGGGCGGGGTCTGACGTCATCACGTACGTGCAGTAAGATAAGGATGAGGACGACGGGCAAAAATCACACGCTGATGTAAGACTGCCTGAAGAGGGGGAAACTGTGCGTGAAAGAGTGACATCATCTATCCTTATGCAGGCATTTGTAGAAAAAATCTTATGAAATTTATATTTTAAACATAGTATAGTTTATTAATGTTATTGCCAAAATGCAAAATACAGAAATTCAGAATTTTTATAATAAAATAGTCTGTTCATATACTGGCAGTCCTTTGGCTGAGATAGAATAGTCTTAGGTCCAAGAAAGATTTGATGGATTGAAAAAAGGCTCAGAGGTTGCTTTTAATTTGTTATACTGTATTGTATTGTCTGCCAGTGTGTTTTCTGCTAAGTGGATAAACTGCCATCATACAAAGTACCCTTTCATCATCTGTACAGAGGTGGTAAAACAGATGCCTGTGTTTTGGAAAATCAAGATTATGGCTGTGAAAGAGGACTTTAAATTGCATCTCAACCATTAAGCATTGAAAGTTTAGTCAACTAGTTGTTTTGTTGCAATTTAGTAAAATATTATCACTAATGATTAAAATTAACACCCCCACAAAGTTACCTACTGTAGTAATACCTGTAGTATTAATTTTAAATAACACCAGAAAGTGTCAGTGAGTGTAAATCTTTTACCTTATTAAGATGTAAGTTAAGTCTAAAATGTTGACACTAGGAAAAGAGTTAATTAAACACTGATTGTGTGTGGGACTAAATAATTCCTCTATTATTGTGTTATTTTACCACCGCAAAATTTATTGTGGACATTCATACAAATTACAAGTGACATATATTAAATGGAAAATGCATTTTTCTTTCATGTAATCCAGTCTTCAGAAGACAGCGAATCTAACACAAAGTATGTTAGAAAGTAATAAGACTACTGTTTCTATTTAAGTTGCAAACAGCTTTAAACATGTGGTTTTATCTGACTTCTCTAAGTCTGTGGAATTAAGGACACAATAACAGTTCATAATCACACATATTTACAAAGGTTTATGACAGTTGTTGTACTACAAAGTGATAACTGATTTCTGGACAAGGCATGAATTCATCATACATTACATATTTTAACATCAGGAGCATAATTAGTGAGTGACACAGTTACAATGACTAAAAACACAGAGCAACATTAGCATTAATTGTTGATGAATGAAAGTCCATTTTCATTCAGTTTTCAGTTTTGTTTGTATCTCCAAAGAAATATTTTTATTAACAGTTACATTCATTGCTATACACCAGCTTGTTACTAACTTGTGTCACAATACTGAAGATTAACACTTATATACAGCAACAGAAGCAAAATACACACATTGCACAAGACACACAAAGAAATATTTTCATACACATTTATTAGAAGGGAGCAACTGAGACAGTGGTTTAATGAGCATACCAACAACTGTCCCTCTCCTCAGTGTTCCAGCTGCAGTTTTATTCACCACTTTTAACTTGAGCTGCAGGTCCCGCAGATCCTTGTGGCTCAACTCTGTGAAGAAGAAATCATCATTGAACACAGGGCTGCGGCAGTTCCTGATGATGGCGCTCTCCTGTTGCTGCAGTTTCCCCGGTGTCAGACACAGATTCACTGCACAGTGCAGAGTCTGTCGGTCACTTTCATCCCACAGTCCTTCCACAGACACCACACGTACTCTGACTGTGGAACGGGAGGAGAACATGTTGGAAAGTGTTTTGTGTTCAACGGAGAGGCGCACTCTACCTCGGCCATGCAAAGGGAAAACATGCTCACGCTGAAGTCTCTCCTGGCACTGCAGAGCCTCCAGAGGAGAGAGGACTGGTTCTGTTAGGGAGAGGGATTTTCCCTCTAAGCTTGGAGGGCTACTGGGAGAAGTTGTTAAACTTAAACCGCCCCTTATCCTCCTCGCTCTTTCCTCCTTGCTGTCGACTAAAGAAGGACAGGACACTGCTCCTTTAAGACGACCACCGCTTGATGACAGAGATGATTTGACACTGTGAGAGGAGTCACTGGAAGAAGGTGTTTCACTTTCTGTGCTTTCTGTCTCTGACAGGCTGGTGCTTAGAAACAGTGGGAGAAACCCAGTTAAGGATTTCTTGGGTGTTTTTTTCTCCTCTGCCAGTCTGGGTGCTGCAGCAGAAATACTTCTATCAATGATGTAAACAGGGCGCTTAGAGTGGAACAAAGACTCCTTCCTTCTGGTATTTGGGCTCTCATACATCCCAGCCAGGCCATAACTCTCTGCTGAGAACGGCAAAGGTTTCTTTGTAGTTTTCCAAGTCACTAATGTGTCACCATTCTTGGTCTTCACACCGTTCATCTTGATGTGTGTCATGTCTGCATAAGTGCTGCGCTTAGGTATCTGGTTGTCACTGTGCAGGTAAGGAAGGATTTTCTCCGTTTCTAGCAGCGGGCTTCTCTTGCAAAGACGTGGAGGGAGGCAGAAGTCCGGGATCTTCTCTGGGGTGAGGATGTTGTCATGTAGACTCTGAGAGAAGCTGGATCTAGAAGGAAATAAAATATCCTCCTCACTCTTTCCCATATAACGACTCAGCTCCAGGGGAATGCTCTCCATGCTCTCCCTTATCTTCCCAAGGACCCACATGGTTATTATTTGGGATGATTTCACGATGTCAGTGTCGTCTTAAACACAAATCCAAACCTTTTTCCTGTGACACAAAAATAAAAGCGTAATCAAACAAATAAAACCTGTACCACAGCTTTTAAGTATAAGAGTAGATGTTTTACAAATGGTGAAAGTATCACCTTCTTACCTGTGAGGTTGTGATGTGTCCTTGTCAGATGAGAGATGTGAGTGATGGATGTGTCACTGACAGACTTTAAAGGCGAGGGTGAGGCTCTGAATCACTGATCTGATGCCTCCGCCTTCATCTGAAATCATTCTGTACGCATCTATACACAACAATACACATAAGAGACACACTGTGTGCAGCTCAGTGATATGAAACTGGGTGGGCGACAAATCAAGCTCAGGTGCACTGATGTGCATCTAGCTGTGCTATTATGATGTGATGTCACCTTTTACGTCAATACTGAATCTGTGCCTTTCTATTGTTCTCTAAATAAAACAGGTCACAGTCACATAGAATTACATGTGATGCTTCAAATTAACTAATTCAACATTTAAAATACAAATAAAAAATGTAAAGATGATTACTTGATGCTACATTAAATGCATTTGAGCAGAATTCAGAACAAATATTTGAGAAGAGTTTCAATATTCAATGTATACTGCTAGATATGGAAGCGTATAAGGGCCACTCATGAGAAAAACAAAAGAGAGGAGGTAGATTTTTGTCATCATGTACTTCGAAAAAAAGTTTCTTGACGTTTAGACTTATTTCTCGAAGTGCGTGATGAAAAACAAAATCTACCTCCTCTCATTTTTTTCTCATGAGTGGCCCTCATAGTCTTCTGTAAGTAGATGATGCATGAACCCACACTAAAAGGATTTAACATGACAAAACCTTGATGCGTGCGTTGTTGTAGTCATGATGACGCAAGTATGATCTACTGTTGAGATGGTTGACCTCTCGTTCAAAGGCTTTTCAAAGACAGGAGCTCTCCAGGCCTACAGACAGCACCCACCACCTCAAAGATCCACTGACCTTTAAACAGCCGATGAGTCACAGCTGACCTGGTGTCTGTTAGACATCTTTGATCAGTAAGTATGCTCATCCAGGTCACACTCAACTAGCTGCAGTTAACTGGATTAAAGTATGTGAAGGTATCCAAGCAGGTTTATTTATCTCACTCTTTGTTACTTGAGCTAACATTTAAACTAATCTTAAAATGGACAGTGTAAAATCATTGAAATTTAGACCAGTACTGTTTGTACATAAATGTCTCAACTAAGGATGAAGTCACACTTTTTAGAATTCAACTCAATATTTCAATGGTGATAATAATCTGTTTTTTATTATCACTAATGGAACTAATTACAGAATCCCATGTATTAAAAATAAAACACTTTTTACATTGAATAAGACACATTTGTCCTGTTTTCCTGGCCTCTCTGCCATGATATGATAGATTTTTTTTCTCCTTGGTTGAGAGCCAGATTTCAAATGGAATTAAATTATGACAATGGGTTTCTCATAACAAGGTTCACATTCATTCAGCTTTTCCAAGCATTAGTCTAGATCATACACTTTTTGGACTCTTGATGTCCCCTGGACTTTTATACTGTCGTCCCCATCTAAGAGTGTATATCACATGAGGATCTACAGACTGTCGCCACACTCTGTTCCCAGGTGAAACTGATCTGCCAAACTTTTCAGGCCCTATTGTACAATTTTGTTTTTCAACCACAAGAGGGCACCCATGGATCAGATTAATTATTTGGCAATCTTAACTGTCTGCTGTCTTGGTTTAGACATCAGTGAGATATCCTTACAGTAATGTTATTGAATAGCATTATTAACATTATAGCATGTGTAAAAACAGTCACAAATAAAATGGTAAAATCCAAAGGTTAGTCAAATTTGTCCATACAGATGAGCACATACACACACACAGAACACACCCACACTCAGCACATCTATGCTCGGCTTAATTAAAATGATCCTATCTTATTGTTTTGATTAAAGAGTAAGTGAAAAACAACATTCATGCTTATGAGTCTGCTTCTGTGAGTGTGTGTGTGTGTGTGTGTGTGTGTGTGTGTGTGTGTGTGTGTGTGTGTGTGACTGAATATCAAGATGATGAATGCATTTAGTCTGAGGCCTCTGGAGCACGCAGAGGTCAGGAGGCTTTTTGTGGTAGTGAAGATCAACTTTATTACACCAATAAAAACCCAGAGTGCTCTCTGTAATGGAGAGATAAATGATTGGGAGTCAGAGGAGGACCTTGCCTTTAACTGCTGTCACAGCTGCAATTAACGCTAACGAGAGAACGGTACATTGTTGCCAAACGCTGCGCTGCCGTCGAGTACATTAGTGTTAAAACCTTTTTGTTCTTGTTCTGAAATAATAAATAATTCCTTTTTATTTTGTAGGCTTCATTTTGTTAATTCAGTGTGTAGACCACTATGTTAACTAATCAACCAAAATGCTTTAAATATGTTATCCAGTGTACTCTTCATACTTTATTCAACCTAACTTTGAATGTGACGTCTTTAGAAGATTCAAACATAGATTCTTGGAGCAGTGTTATTTTCTCTACGATAATTTCTAACTTCTTGTATTGAATCATGCCTAATTCAGTTTCCATCTAAAAAAAAACATGAATATACTGGTCAAATATCTAAAGTGGAGTAAATCTGTGTAAAGTGCTCTGTAATTTAACACCCTCTCACACCCAATCGTTACACCAGTTCCCAGCTTTATGCTGCACACGTAGAACAAAGCTGCACTTTGTTGCTGTTTAAAGGAATCACAGCTTTTTGTTTGCATCTGTAAATGAACTCGATAATACTCAAAATAAAGCTACTTTGTTGTCACTCTGTGTTGATGCACATCGTAACTGGTGCAATGCATCTCTTCCCCCACCGGAGGCTGTAACTCCATCCTCACCACCTGCCCAGGGCTTCATGTGACCTTTCAAACCTCTTTTTTTCACCAGGAATGAACAATGGAAACTTCAGCTCTCTCCTCATGGAGATGACTCCTACTAATAAGAAAAATGACTCTCAAGTGCTCTTGCTGATTCAT
The DNA here is from genome assembly GCA_900323345.1 of Pseudochromis fuscus. NCBI lineage: Eukaryota > Metazoa > Chordata > Actinopteri > Pseudochromidae > Pseudochromis > Pseudochromis fuscus. The sequence goes on from OOFC01048453.1 coordinate 40,181, forward strand.
TTCAGTTGCTCAGTGTGGCAGGAAGGCTTGTGGTGTTTGATAATCAAAGATCAATCAGACAAGCCTTTGATTGTTCTACATGGTTACTCTTTGCTTAAAGCAACTCTTGTTCCAGTTTAAAAGAATAAATCATTCTGATGTTTGCTGCTGACTTGTCGCACTCTAAAACTGGTTAAATACCGTATTTTCCGGACTATACTTTTTTGCGACACCTTGAACTTAAACACCAGTGTTTCTCATGTATCGGCAGCACGAAGCTCGATGACTTTTTACAAGGTAAAAAAATACATACAAAATACATTTAGCCTCGTCACATGAGACCCAGTCAGAGTGGACCACATGAAACTGTTTGAATAAATTCAATAGCGGCTTATAGACAGGTGCGCTCAATAGTCCGGAAAATACGGTAATCATATTTCATATTATAAAACTGTATATGTAAATAGAGTAATCACGAGGTAAATAAAAAAGGTGTGAACTGGTTTTCAAACATAACTTATGAGTTAAATGCAGGTCAAAGGAAATAAGTGATCTTAAACTGGGTGTAACACATAGTTATCTATTTTATTTTCTCTTTACTGTTTTATAAATGCTGCAATTAAATACAGAAAGGAGATTTGCATTTGTAATTTAATGCAAGTAACAAACACCATTTCAAATTGTTTCAAATGTTTGGGAACATAAAGATCAACATGAAGTAGGTACAATAAAAACTTATACCCTTATAGGCTCCCATTACTTTTAGCCTTCATGTAACTACAGTAGGGCTGTCTCTAGATCCAAGGCAGTTTCAATAAGTCAAACCATTGTTATAAGGTTTTCTCTGTAACACTGCCAACTATTATGTTTTGACATTAAAGTGATGAAACTGAAAATTTTAAGCACAGACTCTCAGCGAGAAGAGTGATGATGACATACTTTTTAATTTCCATTTCACTTTAATCTCTATTATTGAGGGTTCAAATACGCCTGTATGGGCACTCATTCTCTCCCGGACCACTTAACCTCTGATGAAACTGCTGAAGTTTTTTGGCTACAGAAGTTCTTTGTCTGAACTCCTCAGAGAAAGTGAGGAAGTGGCGAAGTCGGAGAGGAGAAACGATGGGACGGGGGCCAGAACGGCTGAACCACTGACCTGCTTTGAATTGATGATAAAGTGTAATAATGGCTAATAAGGTGTAATAATTTGGACCAATAAAGATAGATGGCAGATTGAAGATGATATGAGCTGCGTCAGAAGACCTTACTCCGAGGACGGAGCAGAGACAATGCACTTCAGCCAGCGGGGCGGATAAAACTTGACCCTAGATCAGTGAATCATTGTGTAATTATTTGGGAGGGAGGAAGAGGGGAGGGGCCTCAGTAGAGACAGAAACAGTTGGATGGAGAGGTGAAACTCTTGAAACGTCAGATTAGCTGCATTATAAAACACAGCAGTGACAGAGAAGACTGATATAAGATTCACACTAAGATACAGTGAGAAAGAAACAGGTGAAAAGTCCAACTGGAGACAGAACGTGAGACATTACGGGAAAAAGACGAAGAGTTACAGTAAAGCGCAGTGGTCCAGAGTGACCTGTCGTTAAGACTCACTGCTCTGACAGACTGTCTCCGTCCCCAGGCCTGATGCCAGTATGCTAATTCCTCTCAGATGGTCTTTTCATTGGTGGATGCTGACTCCTGTAGACACGTGCCAGATGACTGTCCCCCTGGTCCCACTATTAAAGACTGCAGCAAGGAATATGGCAAGGCGACCATTACATTAAGATAAGAGCAGATGAAGACGTATGCCGGCTGCCTGCTTGCAGTGAATCACACATACTGTTACAATAACTTATTACATGGACTCTACCACCCGAGCTGTGTGTAGCTGTGTGATCACAGAGCTCCTGCAAAAAAATCTGCCTTGTCAACAGCAAAACTTTCAGAAATAAATTACAGCTCTCGCTTCCTTTTTAAAAAATATAGTTGAGGACATACAACTTTATTATTTATTATTTCTAAATTCCCTGTAGCAGATTTATGGAAAAATCAATAATGGATATAAAAGAAATAATTGTGTATGTTTTTATACTTCTTTGCAAAGTGACACATTTGAGTTTTAAGTTAATTGGTTGATTTCTTGTTCATTACATCAGTATTTGAATTACATTTTTCATATGACAATAAAAAGTAAATTCACCGAGAAGAAAACTGAGTATTCAGGACTTTTATCTACACCTATATTTCCCTGTGTTTTGACTTCTCAGACTTTTATTGTGTGCTGGTGACAGTTACAGTTTTATAATTAAAATGTGAAATCTGATTCATAAAAAATACAAATTAATTGTGCAACAGAATTTAAAATATCGACACAGACAACTGTTAGACATGGAGTCAAATTTCAAACCACACAGCTACCTATCAGCTACCTATGATAGAAGTTTACTAATTAGCACTGTAATTAACTCCTTTGCTTTTAGTTTCCCTATAAATACATTTAAATAATCTCGTTATTATCACAATCTGACCATTTGTGATTGTATGTACCTAATTCTGTAAGTGAAGTGAAACGTCTTTAATGATTCATATGACAGCCATTCGACCTCCGTACAGTGGATGAGATTTCTGTACCACTAAGTGATATATATGCATCCACAAGTTAAGATTTATGACATTTTGTTACTTGGAACATTGAAACAAAGACAAACAGACACCCTCTTTTTCTGCATTTTATTTGGATTTGCTTTCATTTCATTAAGAATAAAGTGGATTTATAATCATACATAATATATTTTACCTATTCACTGCTATGTATTCTCAAGCATACTGTATTCTGAGTCACTACATTAAAACATAGTGGATTTTATAGTGTATTGACATGAACATATGGCTGTTGTCTCTTGTAAGTTAAGAACTCATCAGGTAATTAACACATGAGAAGAAGGAAATCATTTTCTTTAAGAGTTTGAAGCTCTAGTCTTTCTTTATTTCTTTCTTTCTTTCTTTCTTTCTTTCTGCTGTATTCATGTCTATATCTACTTCTTCATCCCACTGTCTTTAATTTTCCTCCTCCCTCATCCCCTTGCCTTGACTTAATTCCCACTAGTATAACTTTGTCTAATGCACCCCTGCCATTACCTTCAGATTCTGCAAACTGAAACTATTTGGTGCATTTTAACTTCTAATAATGACATTTTCATGAAGTTCATTCGATTTCTGCTCTCCGTGATAAAACCGTTTAACAAAGTGAGTAGTTGCTGTAATGTGGTTTTATCCCTCCATCTGTTATTTTAATGATCAGTCAAGCTGTGACTGAACAAGGAATCCTTCTATAGCAATTATAGGTTTAAAGAAATTAGAACAAATTTCTATCCACCAGTGTTCCCAATATATTGAATAAAAAGACTGTTATCTGGATGGAACAAAGAATAATATTTAAGGGTTGTGTGTCTGTGTGTGTTCTTGTGTGCATGTGTGTGTGTGTGTCAGCCAGCTTAAGTTAGTGTGAACGATAGATCAGATCAGATGAATTAAGCTGCTCATCATGATGGCCTGCTCTTGCTGATCATTAAGAAAAACGCATGTAGAATTTGCCACCCTGGCCCCTATGAAGTGTGGGTAATTACCACTAATGTATCATCGTCTATTCAGGACCAGACTGTTACGTTTCAGAGGGCTCACAGTGAAACACCTCTGACCTAAATGTTTTATTCATTCATAGGACTCCTATTATTCATTATAAAACTCATATTTTACATGATGAACAGTTTTTCCAAGAATTAAGAGTTCTTCCATATTAATGTCAGGTACACTTTTATCAGTTAAAAAAAAAAAAAAGTATTTCATATGTGTTTGTATTTCATGGGTCGAATTTTATATTAGTGTTTTTTAAATTAAAATTAATAATATAAACCCTCCAAACATTAAGTTGTGGTAATGGGTGCATGGATCAACCGTTACTCAGATAACCAAGTTACTGGACTTCATCTTTTCATTAGTTTTCACTGTATCCAACCATATTTATTTATCACTTCTGCTTCAGTGTCTTTGGGAAACACTGCTACATTATAATGTGCAGCTTCTAATAAGAGCGGCTGTGTTCACGCCTGAAGAAAAAGCCTCCAGGTTTAAGTTGTTTAATTTTCTTATCAGCAATTCCTCTGTTGGATAATTGTATATTTTACAACTATTCCACATTATTTTATATTAAACCTTATCATTACATTTGAATTATTTTAAGAAGGAACCAGCTGAACATGTGGACAGCTGTTTGTAGCAGAACTTGATGTTACCTCTGGTTTTATTTCAAGACATCCAGGTTATTTTTTTTTTTTTTTATTTACCATAATTACTCCAAGATTCAGTTGAAAAGCACTGAATGGCATTCAAAGCTTTTGAAACATTCAAATTCCTTGTTGAAAAAACTCTGATGCGTCCCATATTGAAGAGGCATGTAGTGAGCTGCTTCACTTTCCCCCAGGAAAAAAATTCAAATTAAATCTTTTTTTGTGTAGATTCACTATATAATAATGATTCTATTTGAGTTGTAGTTTTGAACAAAGTCATCGACCAGAAAGTGTGTGTCTGGGTGATGGTGCAAATAAAGTCTCAATGCAGCTGGTTCTCCTTAGGATTAAATTCAATCCAACTATTTTGTAATTGCCACCGAGTTTATGTTTCATATCAACATGTCACACATAACCAGATGCAGGATGTGATCTGAAATGGAAGCTGCAATAGTGACACAAAAATATCATCATCCAGAAATTGTATCTCTATTTTAAAACTTGCTCTTGAGACTGAAAATCCTTTAACATATGCTGCTGTTAGATGCTTTGACACAACCAGCGCAGCTTCTACCCTTGAAATTAAACTCCACATATACGTCCTATTAGCCTGCACTTGAACACATGTGCACATTAGGAGACCTCATGTGATATTATAATTCCATAAGCATCTAACTCCGGTGTTGTGAAGACAGAGGATCATGGAGGGTAGTAATGGCTGCATTATTACTCCTCTTATTGTGTCTTAATTAGTGGCATTTAATTATGCACTAATGCAGTGAGGGCTATTAAAGACATTGAGGCCCGCTGATCAGGGAATTAAAGCAACATGCGTGCAGACACACACACACACACCTACAGGCACAGGCACACTTTTCACACAGGCACTTTTGTTATGCCGTAGAAATCTCAGTTCCCTGTAACTAGGAATTACAGACACCCTGCAGAGAAAGTGTGTGTATGTGTGTGTACAGATGAGACACAGTGAAAACGAGGTGGTCTGGTGGAGAAAACTACAGTATAGCTATAAAAAATAAAGGGACAATTAAATACAGAATAAAAAAAGAAAGAGTGGCTAAGGAAGGAATAGATAAGGGTAATCCCTATTTTGTATTTTCTGATCGTTAGCAATGACACTCAAATAGATTTTAATTTCTCACTCCCACGCCTCTTCTCCACTGGTGCATCTCAATTATTTGTTCAGAGGCTGGTGTGACAATAGTGTCGGCTGTGGGAGCCTTTGGGATGCTAAACAGGGGACAGGAGGTTAAATATAAGTCATTTTCAGTGGGCTGAACCTGGCGCTTTGTGCTGCTGGAGAGGAGAAGCTTCAAAGCTTCATTTAAACACAGCAAACAAAAGAGCAAACTTGATCCGATCTCCCTTCCTGCTTTTGAAGTTGGGATGCTGCAGTCCAGAGTGCTGGCTGCTCATATCCATCTTATGAAGATCATACAGACCTCTCCTGGACACAGCATGCATCATCATATAAACCCACTCCAGATGTCACAGTGTCCACACTTGCATGAATGTTTGTACATAATTGATGATTTATGGAAGGTGATTGTAGGAGTCGAATCATTTCTCTCTGAGCAAAGTTTGGATCTGTTTCATCATTATTAATATCATTATTATTATCATTATTATTATTATTATTATTATTATGTCTTGACTCTGAGAAAGTCACATTCAAAGTAATAGTCAATATTTCATATTGAGATCCTGGGTTTTATGTATTGTTTGGGTTAGTAAATAATCAGCAAATCTAAATTACCTTCATGTCATTATGTTGTGATTCAGTCAAACTGGCTTAAGTACTGCAGGACCACAAGTTTCAGTCTAATCAGTGTTACGGACAAAATGCAGATTGAAGTTTTTTAGATTTCTTTTAACCAAGTGATGCATCAAAAAAGTAAAAAAATATAAATCTTAATCATAAAATATATAATTAATAATAAAGCTGGTGAAATTTAAGAGAATCGTGTTGTTCTTAGTTACTGTTGTAGAAGGTAATTTGAGCAGCTAAAAATATATATTTAACATGTGTAGATGAGAAATTATTACACATTTTAAAATCAGCTGAATTAGTATAAGTCAGGATATAATGGCACAGAGAGTTTCACCAAAACAACTTATCTCATTTTTTCCCTTTCAGAGATTATGTGTAAACATCCCCAAAAAAGTGGTAAAAATGTAATAACATGAGTACAACACCAAAGATTTGGTTTTAAGTTCTTTATAAATATCTTCAGATAAATAGTGTTATAATACAAGCATAACATTTTGAATGCACTGCTAAGTAATAGACAAAAAAGTGCAACAGGTCTAATTAAGAAAAAAAAAAAAGCCAGGTGGCCTCCTTAGTGGTCAGGCCTGCCATAGATTAGAATATAATAAGTAGAATAACAGCAAAAAATAGACACAGACTGGTTGATTTGCATTTGGAAAGAATTTCAGTTTCTTCTAAATCAAAGCTTTCTTTGGGTTTAGCGTATCTACTTGTCTGATTGTATTTATCAGTGCCACATTACAGTATGTGGTAAATGCCCTCACAAATTGTGCAAATAAATTATGATTTTAATCAACATGGGTCTAATGAAAAACTCATAGCACAGAACAATGTCAGTTTTTACACTTAACTTAAACTCTCTGATCTCTCTGATCGGCCGATCCCGTCGTATTATATGTAATTACAAAGTCTTTCTTGTTGTAACTTGTTCAAAAATAACCCGCAATTTACCCGATTAGGACAGCAGGAGGGCCGGGTGTAGAGGGTTGCCTTTTCCCTCTAGCAGATCGCTTTTCTCCATCACAGAGGCCGGTGAGCAGAGCTGGGCCGGGCCGGACTGCAGCCCCGTCAAACCGGGGACGGGACCGAGGGACGGAGTAGGTTTTATTGGCACGGGAACGGCGGGCAGGGTTTGCCCGTTGGCATTGTGATACAGGCCCTTTGCTGACATACTGAAGGGCGCATACTCGGATGATGCTGGCACAGGCACGCCACCCATAGACTCTGACAGCATACCGACGTGCGGCCACATAGAATTGACCACGCTGCTGAGCTGCGGGGGCACCGGGTAACCCAGGTGGTGCATGACCGAGGTGAGGGGGAGCCCGCTGGCCACCACACCCTTGTAGTCCCGTCCTATAATGTTCTCGATGGCGAATGGGTGCTTGAAGCCGCCAGGCTGTGCGCAAGTAATGCCCCCGTAACCCTGAAAGTGAGGGAGACGACCCACGCCTGCCGGAGCTGCTGAGTGGTCATGGTGGCCGGATGCTGTGCCCAGCTTGCTGCCAGGGTGGTGGTGGTGGTGATGGTGGAAGTAATGCATCATCGGGGAACTCTTGCAGGTCATATGCTCGGCACGCAACACCTTGAAGCGCTTCCTTCTCCTCAGGAAGCTCCCGTTCTCAAACATGTCCCCGCAGTCCGGATGCAGAGCCCAGAAACTGCCTTTTCCAGGCTGATCAGGCCGCCGGGGGATCTTGATGAAGCAGTCGTTAAACGAGAGGTTGTGTCGTAGGGAGTTCTGCCACCTCTGAGTATTCTCTCGATAATACGGAAACCGATCCATGATGAACTTATAAATGTCACTCAGAGGCAGCATCTTTTCGGCTGAGTTCTGGATAGCCATCGCTGTCAGTGATATGTAGGAGTATGGAGGTTTCTGGTCGCTGTAAGAGTTCTTTCCAGGACGGGGCATAATAACTGCTTTCTGTGTTCTTGAAGTTTGAATGATAAAAGTTATATTATAAGTGCTATATTTTCACTGAGCTAGTTTTAGAGTCTTCACATCAGTCTCCATCTGACTGATCTGTTCCAAAGTTCTGAGCCATCACGTTAGATTACCTGCGTTATAAAGGTTAAACGGTGTAACCCAAAGGCCAGCCGCATTCAGGTAAGTTCCTTGAGAGGCCCTTGCATCCGAATAAAGTTTCTTTGATAGTGTCTTTGTCAAATCAAGCTATTGAAGTTGTGCGTAAAAGTCAGTCTCCGTGCGTAAAAGTTGAGAGGTCCTCCGAGTACTTCTTGTTTCCGCGGTGGTTGAATGATGCGAGAGGCCGGTTTGCTTCGCTGTCTGTGTGTGATGTGTGCTCCTCTCCTCTTGTGCGATGCTCCCACTCGCCGAGCACCGTTTTTGTAAGACCCCCGCAGGTCGCCGGCTCTATTATCTATTATCCAGACACTTAGGGGACGCGTCAGGAGAGAGCAGAGGGTTGTGCATGTGTGTGTGCATGTGTATGTGTGTGCGTGTGACTGTGTGTGTGTGTGTGTGTGTGTGTGTGGTGCTGAGGGTGGGGGGTACGAGACAGTGAAGAGATGGGGGTAAAGAAATGAATAAAAATGAGGGGAGGTGCGTTCATCTCACGCGTTTCTTCTAATCTGCTGTTTGCCAATCAAAGAGTCCCGCGTAAAATACACAGGGACAGAACAGAACCGGAGCGTCGGATTACAACCACTAAACTGTGTTTAAGGTGACGGTGCTCCTCTGTAGATGACCCTGACCTTTGACCTCTCCCATAACCAAAAAAAACCGCAGCATCATATTGGCATATAAAGAATGTTGTGTCATTTCTGAAAACATGCCTACCTGTAGTTCTGATTGACATAAGTGTGACAGAGAATGTGAATTTAAAATCTAGCTCACTTCACTTGAGGAAATAAACAGTAAAGTATAGAATATATAAATACAGCCTCTTTGTTAAATTTGCTCGATTGCACTTTTAGACTTTGCCAACAATAAATCATGTCTTCCTTTGCGCACAATCATCAGTGCGCTACTCTTCTGCTCTCAACTACACAAACGCACAGAAACACACAAAAACACACAGAAGGAGAGAGAGAGAGAGAGAGAGAGAGAGAGCGAGAGAGAGAGAGAGGGAGGCGCTGTTGTTGATTAATTGCTGAGAGGGGAGTCCGGCGGCTGTCTGTCTGTTCAAACACTCTCTGGTGAATCCTACAAGGATGTAAACAAACTTCATCCCCTGCTCTGAATTCTGTTCAGCGGAGAACAACAAAAGCTGCTCCCCTTCCCTATATTTTTTTTCTCTGGCCAGGTGTCATGACTGGGTCCTTGACGGCTCCTGTCTTCCTCGGTGCCCCGGTGGGCCCTCGAATACATTACAATAATTAAGCCTTTCGTGATTTAGCCTCCTAGGAGAGAAGTCCAACAATGTAATTAAGGGCAAGCTCGCTGTATTAGGTATGAATATTCAAAACTGTGTCAATTAATTAGCTGGTATATCTCTGCCGTTATGTATCAGTCCTTCAAGCCTACTCAAAAGGTCGACCAGGTCAAAGGAGAGCATATTTTAAAGGCATCATGTAATTGCAAAGAAAATTACTTTTCTAGTGCCACTTCCCTTGACAAAGAGTGAACATTTATATCATCACGGCTAAATAAAGACCGCCGTTGTTGTCTTGTGTTTCTTGTTTTCTTTGCATAACTATTTTCCACGCGCCTGAAAAATGAGATTTGAAACTCTGAGGCCCTCAGAGGCCAACGCGGGTAAAAGCATCCTCTTAAAACGCCCGGGAAAGATCAATATTAAATCTGTTTTCACAAAGGGGGCCGTTAAATAGACACCGCGGCTGATCTGCATAACAAAATTAATTAGGTAGTCTACGGCAGTCTTCGCCTGCACCCAACTCCTGGACAAATAACTAGTTGTAAAGCACACCTTCTGGGCATATGGAACATATGCTGGAATTATCCTTAATTGACTAATTACATAAATTACTCATTAAGTTTACAGCACATCAATTATAAAAGATGTATCAATTAATTTTGCATAAATTACAAGCGCCACGCTGCACGAAGAGGGCGGCGGAGGGAATGAGGGTCGCCAGGAGGGGGTCTACTCTAAGGTGGAGAGTTTGTGTGTGTGTGTGTGTGTGTGTGTGTGTGTGTGTGTGTGTGTGTGTGCAAGTGACGGTCGTCTGTTTGTTTCCAGTCTCTAATAATTATTTGTTCAGCTTAAGGGCAAAGATATTCTTTCTCTGTCTCCCATTCGCAAAGGGAAAGTGTGGGGGTAATGGCAATTATACTAATAATAATAATCTTAAAGACCTCTCTCCAAGTCATAAGGGGCGCATCGTCGCGGAGAGAGCCATTAAAATCAATTAGCGAGGCCTATTGTTTTCAATGGAAAATTAAACCGGTTCAGGACTGTAGTGCAGACGCTGTAAGGCAGACTTACTTGTCTAATGGGAAATTATTTAGAGACAAAATACGACAGATCTTTCAGTTTGCCCATAAAAGAGCGAGCAAGCGAGAGCAATAACAGATCATAGCTGCGGTGTGTCTGCCTGTTGCCTGTAAGAGTTATCTCAGTCAACTCAGGTAAAACTATCCTCCTGCTTTTTCACAGTGGCAGACTCAGTACACTGCAGGTAAAACTTCAAACTCTGCCACTTCACACTTTCAGAGCAGAAATCTATCAATAACCAGCTTTGCAATTGCTCCTTTCTTTTTATTCCCCAAATTAACACAGTCCACATTATATTTGAATATATTTTGAATTTGCAACATCCTTCTGAGCTTTGATGTTGTGATGTTGTACCATGGATGTTGCAGATGATCCAAATTCATTGACTTGCAGATTGCTTTAAAAAAAAACAACCTTTTCAGCTGTATCTAGTGGTGCCCACTGTATTGTAAAGTGATTTTTTAAAATTGTCACATCAGTTTTTTCTGTTAAATCTCATTCATAGTGAGGAAAGAGGCCCATACACGTACTTTAACTTAAGGAGTGTCTTCTAACTGTCAGCTTGATTGTCAAATTTGCACTATGAAAAGCATATGCAAAATTCCTGTTGCTTCGTGATAGAGGAAAACAGGAAAATATATTGTGATAGTTTCATAATTTATTACAATTTGAACGTTTTTGTGGTCATTGAGTCACTGCACTGAGATACAGTCTATTGCCCTTCTGCCAGTAACATATTGATTATGCAGGCTGGACCTGAGCAGCAACTTAATTTGTTGTCTTCCTTTGTCGCTGTCAGTTGTAACACTGCTGTTATTCCTGAAATTGAGTTTCAAGACTTCTGATGCTGTTGCAAATCTGTTGTAATCCCGGGGGTCTCATGAAGACAATGGAAATTAGAAGGCTGAGGACTTTTTTTTAAAGTTGTGTGGTTTCTATTTTATACATAACTACTGTATAGTTATATTTTCAGGCAGTTATGACTAAAATATGCTATTTATTTTTAAAGTGAAATGTTTCTAGATTTCTGTAAATCATCATCAAACTCCCACCTTAGAAAAACACTCCCATACCAGCAAAGTATATCACCAGCATCACATCTAGTCGAGGGAGATATAACTAAATACTTGTAGACTGAATCAAAAACCAAATTTCCCTTATGATCCATTAATAATCAAGCAACAAAGCTGTAACACATGTGAGAAGCAGCAGGGAGCACCAAAATCACTTGTGTGTTGAAAAATTAGGAGTAATTGTTTTGTAAGTGTAATGAAAGTAACACAAAAAGCTACCTTTACTAACGAGGCTGTTTCCACAGTCCATCATAATTCAGTTATTCTTCATCTGTGAGTATTGACGGCTGTCTCTTTGATTTCCAGTGACTTAATGTACAGAGGTTTCAAAAGACCACAGTATATGAAGGATCCATACTCCAGCAGGCTCATAGACTGTCTAAGAGCTCTCACTAACCAACTGAACCTCACCGATATGACCTTTGCTCATGTGCCTCTTTTTAAATAACATTTATACTCAAGTTCTCTTATCGTCTGTCGGGCACAAAAATAAACCTAAAGCTGATTTCCTCGTTAGTCAACATCGCTGCGAGGCTTCTTCCGCAGCACATTTTTTCACTGATTGCAGAAGTGTTCTTCATATTTCACAAGTATTCAAAGAGTATCCGTGTGACCAAATTATCCCCGAAAAACTCGGCAGTAGACTGCAATAAAGAAGTCTACTTCACATCAGCAGTCAATGCAGGCTGTGAGGCGCTGTCAGCTGCTCTATACAAACAAATGAAGAACTAAGAGAGATTAATCTTAAAGTTATTTATTTGTATTGTGCAATAAAATTGTAAATTTACTTCTTATTGTTCTCACCATCATCCCTAACTGGCCACAGAGAAGACATGTCACATGTTATCAGCACCAACAGTTATCCCTCCTCAAATGTTATAACTCGTACAATTTTAATGATAAAAATTTGCAGAAAAATATCAGAAATCACTCACAAAAAGAAATTGTTAATGTTTATTCTACATTTTTAAAAAGTATTAATAAAAGCACCCGGAGGAATTGATTCCAACCTGAAACAATATGCAATACAGTCATGTTTTAGGAAAGTGTTTGGTGCACACACTTGTTATGTTATGGGGGAAATATTTCAGAAAACAATGTCTACAATTTGTTAAAAGGAAAATATATACATAACAGTGCACTATAGCTTTATTCTCACTCTATAATACTAAATAATGAATGAGTTTATTTTGAATATTGTGACTGGAAGTCTTATTGATTGTATCTGCTTTGAATCTGATGACAGTGCAGTGACTATGCACTAATGCAACTTTCATTGAGAGTATCACTGCCTTCATGACAAAAGAAACAATGATGTTCAGAGTGATGATCATAATGCTGAAGACAGTGGTATTGAGATGAAACATTAAAAAAAAGTCCCAATACAAGAATATATTTACTTTTGAACATTACATCTAATATAATAGTGTGTGTGCTACTATCTATGTTAAATCCGTGTTGAGGTTGTGCTCATTATCCCACCTTTGCTACTCTCTTCAGGGTATCTGTGAATATTACACCTGGGATGGATCACAAACATCCAGGTTCACTACATGCTGGTGAGTTTTGGTCGTTTCATTACAGTTTTTCTCAGTCACTTTGGTACATTTCTCAGGTCAGAGTTGAAATTGTCAAAACTACTTCTTCAATCTTCACATCATTGTGTCAATTGTGCACAATCAAAAAACACTTTCTCATTTCTTTGAACAAGTTGCTTTAGTACATCCATGCAGATTATTCTGTACAATTCTCTGTTGTTTCCTACATTATCAATCACTTTTGTCATGTTGATCAAAATGTATTATACTGGTCTATGCTGAATACTCACCCTCCACAACATTTAGGCATTACTTCAAAAGTCTGTACATGCAAAATGGTTGAACAAGTTGTCATGATATGTCAACCATACTTCTAGACTTTTTTTCTAAACCTGTCCTGAGTTGATAAATTGCTCCCTGGTGAATCTTGACATTCTCTAAAGAAGTGTGAAGCATTAGGTCAACCAATGATCAACAAGTTTTCTGAAAAAGCTCAAAGGTGCATCTCATGAACCATCAACTGGCAAGTATATATGTAACTGGAGTACAACACAATGTTACAATGTCTGACAAGAGGAAGAGGAGTGAGGCTGTGTTGTTTTTTTGTGCTTTTCCTTCCTGGATTGCAGTGTCAACGGATTACAGTACAAGTAGTACATGTGAATCTTGTCCAGTCTTTTGCAATCAAGGTGTAACTTACACATTACAATAACTGTCTTCAAAACTTTAGCCATAGTTTATATCAGAACATCCCTGTTATACTGACAACATGCAGCAATTTGACTGTCTTATTCGTACACAATGACACAAGGACTTGTCATTCTGATGGCACTGACACATTCATTGACACAGATATTTACTTTTGAGACATGAAGTAAGGATTTTGAGCAAGAGACTGGCTTTTGCAGGCAATCCATGGTGTTTTGCTATTTGCACGAATTGTTTTGAGAAATGCACTTCCTGTTTTGCAAATGTCAAGGATGATTCAAGAGATGTAACAAAGTGACCAAGAAAAACTGTAACTGCAAATTTTTTGAGGGGGGGGGAGGGGCAGGTAGGATGGACACCATGGTAACCAGGTAAAGTAAAATCATAAAGGGTGAGGGGGGCAGTAAAGGCTTGGCAGTTTATCTGGCTATGCATCAGTGTCACAGACAGATAGATAGATAGATAGATAGATAGATAGATAGATAGATAGATAGATAGATAGATAGACAGAAATATGGAGAGAGTGTGTTGGTACTTAAAGGGTCATTTTTCTAATTAATTAAAGTGCTTTCCGTAACATCCCTCACGCACCGGAGAGGTATTGCGGTGCTCTTTGATTTAGTCCGTGGTGCCTCTGATCACATTGCGGCATTTTTTTTTTCGTGTGCACCAGAAGCAGTGAAGGTGCTGAAATCCAATGGCAATGAAAGGGTGACTGACGCTGGAGCGCTCCTGTTTATCATTCACTACATTCAGTACGTTATCATTGGTAGGCGCTATGTACAGGATGGGATAGCGCGTAGTGCGTGTACGTGGGTGGGTGGTGGAGG
>OOFC01048453.1:54831-117878 GCA_900323345.1 Pseudochromis fuscus
GGTGGTGGTAGTGGGGGTGGGGGGGACTTCCATACCGCAGGGAGCGCGGTTGAATCACCGGGCGCGCCTCCGTTGGATCTCCTCTTCCTGCCGTCACACCCACTGCTCGGTGTTGTGGGTTCACCCAGTTGAGAAAAGGGGAGGACCGACGGCGCATCCAGCAGCAGAGAGTGCTGCAGTGCGAGCGCAGCAGGGGAGTCGGATGCGAAGGGAGAGAGAGGGGAAAAAAAACAACACACACACACACATATCAGCTTATTGCGCGAAACTTGGTCTATGGAGAGATCTGCAGCAGCGCCGTAGCGACGCAAGGCCGACATGGAAGAGTATTTGCGGAGGGTCCAGAGCAGACTCGGGGTGAGTTAAGAGCCTTCAGCGGCGTTAACACCAGCTTGTGGCTGTAATGAATGAGACCATGACGAGAAAGCTGCTACTGCTGTGCTACAGGCTGCGTTCCTGTTGCTGAAAAAGCGCACGGCAAAAGCCTCTCACGTCCCTTCGGTCCCCATCCCCAAGCACCTGTAGATCGCCAATATGACAGTACAGGGGGAGGAAAAGGCGTGTTTGGTCCCATACAATAAGCACGTTGTGTTTACAGGAACATCAGTGTGTCAATTTGAATGAGGAGCTGATTTCTAATGAGGGGGAGGCGTGACATCAACAAGTTTAGCCTGAGGCTGTCCTTCCCTGCTATCTGGATGCTCTGCAGATACTGACTCATAATTTGCATTTGATCCAGGGCTGAATATCTGTTACACACATATAAAAAGGCTCATGCAAATACTGAACAACTTAAATTATATGAACTGAATGACAGCAGAGAAACTGTGGAGCAGTATATTGTGGCTTTGGGGCATACATACGTGCATATTGTTATAGATATGTGGTTATACTGTTTTATTTTTCTTTCTTTATGTATTTTTTCTTTGGTCTGTACCTCTTTTAGTCTGTCAGTAGTGCAGGGCAGTAGGGCAGGGAGTCTGTCATGGATAGTGCACCTGCCTTGAGGTTATGGGGTCCCTACAACTCTTCTTTAAAAGGCATGACCATATATTCAGTCGTAGTGCATGTCTGAGTAGTTTTTATTCAACAATGTCAGTTTTGTACACATTATCTTCACACATAATCCTCCTGCGCGCACACACACACACACACACACACACACACACACACACATACATAAAAAGGGTTGCCAGGCTATTTCCACTTGATATTGGCTATGCTGCACTTAAGGCCATTATATTTTGGCTGAGCCTATTGTGTTTTTAATTTACTTTCCCTGGTGAGTATAGAACCAGCCCTGGAACCTGTCAATGTCAGGAGTAGATTAGAACCAACTGTGTCTAGTGCAAATATCAATATGCAATGAGTTGATGGTCATTATTTGACTGTTTTGGTTATTGTTTTGGTCCCATTTTTCATGCATTGCATCGACATAAACACACACACACACACACACACACACAGTCAGAGATGATTTAGAGACAACATTTATCCATTGTGCATGCACACTGACACACATGAACACTTATTATACTGTACATCCTTACAAACAGCTGCAAGTGAGGTTTATGTAATTATATACAATTCCCTCTCCTAACAAACAATATTGCCATTATTTGAAAGATAACAGATAAAATATCATCTGTGAAAAATCAACTCGCCCCATGGCCATTTAGTAGTTGTACTGGAACTTTAAATCATATCACATAATTTTTTATCAGATAAAGACTTTGTATGTGTCATCTATGTGTACTAGTGACACATGGCAAAACACATGCAGTATATTGTCACAGGTTCAAAGGTTCAGAGGTTCAAAGGATCTTTATTGTCCACATTTGCACATGTTACAGCACAAAATTGGACCCTGGTCCCAGTTTCAGCCATAAAAAGAGAAATATATAAAAAGAGCAACTTCAAAATACACACCATACATGAATATATGTGCACAGAAGCTTGGGTTAGTTTTTCTAAGTTTTATCTGAGATAAATATTTCAGAGAAAGTCTAATCAGTACATTTAAGTAGGTATAGGTATCTAAAATCAACCTTAATGGACATGGATGTCTTTAGTTAAGAGGATATCCTGTCAGCCATGTTGCAGTATTTAGATGATGTTGTTTGTTCATGTAAACAAGTGTTGGTTAGTACAATACAAACGTGCATATGAACAGCCTTCCAAGAATTAAATTTAGAAGTGATTAAACGCTATTATCTGGCCTGTACTGCACATTAAACATAGAGAAAGCCGAGAAGAAGAAAAGATCAAAGAAGTAAATCCACAGATCAGAGCACAGCAGTGGAAGTGAGTGATAAGGGGGCAACTGATGAGTGTCATGGAGGTGTCAGATAACATGCAACACATGTCGTGATTAACAGCTATGTCCTTCTTATACACGCACACACACATACACACAGGTGCGCTTTATCTCTCTTCCCTAGCTCTTCAATATCAACTTTGATGATTGGCTCTTTTGCTGACCACTCTCTCTCTCTGTCATTCTTCTTCTTCTCTGTCTCTCTCTCTCTACTCTGTGGATGGCCATGGTCCAGAAAACCCATACCTCTAATTGGCCTTGCTCTTAGTACTTACTGGACCTATCTGTCCTTCTCACTCAGTTTTTCTCTGTACAGCTCCACAGCTCTAACTCTTTCACTCTGGCATAGAGCTAAAGCAATGTGCTGAGTGCACTTCCAGCATCTGTCCTTCTCAGTCTGCACACTGACACACATATACACACATAAAATGGGGTTTAAAGACTACTCTAACTGGCTTTAATTATGTATTTATTAAAAAAAAAATAGGCCACTTAAATTTCTATATGTGTGTCGAGGGTGTGCTAACATTTGTTACTGTTCCTCCCTATAGTTGTTTACAACATTTCCTAATTTGAAACTTGAGGTTGACTTAAAAAAAAAAAACACTTTTACCCAAAATAAAATTTATTAGCAGGACTAACCAAAAAATACATTTAAAAATTGAAAATTATTTTAGCATGCATATCCCATCTTTCCTAAATTGTCATGATGTGTGTTTGTAGTTTGTTTGTTTTTCCTGGGTTCTTGTGTTTAGTTTTGGGATTTATTATTTTCTTGGGATTATGTTTGTCGTGTCCTTTTAGTTTGGTGTTTCATCTCCTGCGTGTTTTCAGTGCTGTCTGTTTTGTCATTTCCTGTTTTATTTTTGAGTCTTGTGTTCTTGTTTCCTGTTGTTTACACCTGTGTTGCTTGTCTCGTCTGCACAGCCTTCCCTGATTGTTCTCTCCACCTATGATCCATTTACCCTCATTACCCCAGTGTATTTAACCTCCTGTGTCTCTTTGTCTGGTGCCAGTTCGTTGTTTAAGTTTCCAGTGTCTCGCGTCCAGTGTTTTCTTGTATCTTTGATCCCATGTTTTTCTTCTAGTGTCTTGTGTTCCCCATTTGTTGTTTTGCTCCTGGGTTTTGGGTTTTTTCTAGTGGTTTTGGTTTTTGTTCTTGGGTTTTTGTAGTTTTGAGTTTTTCTAAGGTTTTTGTAGTGTTGGGTTTTACTATGGTTTTTGTAGTCTTGGGTTTTTCTAGTTTTCTAGTGCTTTGGATTTTTGTTCGTGTTTGTATTTTTCTCCTGCCATTTTTTTATGCAGCGCTTTAAGTTGGGGTTTTTTTTTTATTAAAGACCTTTTTGTTTTACTTAGATCTGGATCTTTGGGTCCTGCTTCCTCCCACCTATTCCTGACGTAATTGAAAATGTTTAAAATGCCTGCAAGCAATTTTTTTTTGTGTAATGAGCACAGAAATATTTCACATTTATTTGCATTTGACTCTGTAAATTATATTCTAACACATGCTTTAGAGCGGTGATAAAAAATGACCTGCCAATAAATGTATGTATGTGACTGTATGTGTATCATGTATATAATGTTTTGGGGCGTTTTTTTTAATTTATTTTTTTTGGAGGGCGGGACCTTGTAGTAATATGAATTCACCTACATTCTGCTTGAATTAAGGAGGATTTGTCTGGGTGCTCCAATTTCTTCCAGAGACATAGTTCTGGTAAAAATTGAGACTCGCATAATTCTGATTTGTAGAAACAATTGTTTGAAAGGAAGTGAGGGAGAACTTGCTCCAATACTTTCAAAAATTGCAAGTGCAAAAATGTAGTTTTTCAGAATCTCTTTAAGGGTTGTATTTAATTGTGCCACTGCTTTCATTGAAGGAGGATTTGTTGTAGGCTTTCCTCATTTCCAGATGCTGTTTGGGCAATAATATAAATATATAAATATTGTAGTTGGACATCTAAAAAAGATTCATAGAATATTTTCAAGGTTTGGCCAAAAGGAAGAAATAGGCTATGGCAAGACAGGCAGATAGAGCTCAGCAAGAGAGAGGGAGGGAGAGAGAGCACTCAGATTGAAAGATATCAGATGGCCAATACATGCTCGTGCACGCACACACACACACACACACACACACACACCAGTGTTCTCCTGTTGCAGTACAACAGACACTGGCCTTTTCTCCTGCTAATGCATCACTTCCTTTTCTCTAGTATTGATTTATTCTCCCTCCTATGAAGGAGCTGGCTGGAGACCTCATCCCCTTTCCTTTTTTCTCTCTCTCCCTCTCCATCTATCTCTCTCCTGTCTATTTCTCCCATCATCCCCTCTTTGCATCTTCTCCTCTGCTTATCTTTAATTTGTCCTCCTTCTGCTTTCTTCTCCCTATCACATTTTTTCACCTGTCCACTTTCCTTTTTTTTCCTCCTTGCCTTTTCCACACCTCTTTTACATGTCTGACTTACCACCTATATTTTAGCCTCCTTTTCTATAAGCCTGTTTAAACTCCTTGGCCGCCTTCCTCCAATCTCATCACATTTCTCACCCAGAGTGTCTAACCTTACCCCTGCCCTCCCTCTCTGCGCTGTGGTCTTTCATTTCTTCACTCTTCATTTCTTTTATCCATCTGGCCTTAATGGTGAGGCCCAATGAGCAGAAACAAGACAAAGCTTCATTCCTTATGCATTATTACCAGTACTTTATTTGTCTAACTGTGGCGGGAAGCTGCCTTAAATTACCTTGTCTCCATTATATACTTGATATGTCAACAAATTTGCTAAGTGCTAGCCAAGCTTTGTGGATGATATTTAAGAATGCAAGATTACCCAATTACATTAAAGTAAAACATCATTATGCAGTGTGTAGTGCTCATAACACTGGTCTTTAAGCCCATTAAGTACACATCCACATTAAGTCCACTGTGATTACGAGTGTGCTACTTTCAGGACAGCTACTGGCTTTCATTAATTTCGATGCAGCGTGAAATTGACATGCAGAGATTTGAGGTCCATCATAGTTTATGGATGTAAATATTTCTGTCCTTTTATCAGTTGTAATATACAAAAATGAGATTTTATAGTAAAACTGGGCAGAATGTTTCAGGACATCCTGAACGTACCCGGGATGATTTAGCTGTGGAACACATTAGACGAGTCTTCCCATCAGTCTTTGTTCCTGTAACGCTGCCTTTTCTTCCCTGCTCCATTCTCTTCAATTGTAGCATCATTCAAGCCCATTAAGATGAGCTCCAGATAGATGTGCTATTCATTGTTTCCACATTTTGCTTCATGATTAATGGTGCAGGCTGCAGGGAAGCTTGTACCAGTGGTGATTCAGCTTATCTGTTTTGGGTAAAAGATTAGAGATTGACATAGAAAGAACACCCAGTGCAGGTTTTGGTTGGATGTGGGGGATTGTGCTCAAAATGATTTCAGCTGATTGGACTAATTTCACTTTTTTAATGTTTTGAGTTTATATAATGTTTACTGGGGGGTTTTCACAAGTCCAGAAACCTGATCCTTAAGAGTTTGCTGATACATTACTCTATCTATGCAAATAACTGTATTTAAATCCTAGTGTGGGAATCACGTTATAGAGTCATTAAGATTTTCATGAAGTAGCTCCTGTATGAAAATCGTCTAGCAGCCAACAAATGAAGGGAGAAACACAATTTTCTGCCTTTTTCACCCAGAGATGAATGTTTAGTTCTCTGTAATGGAGATGTCATTAATGTCCACTTAACCTAAATGAGGAGTGTTTGTCCTCATTGTTTACTGAAATTAATGGAACTAATCACTTCTCTGATAAACCGTGTTGCTCCGTGTTAGAAGTGAAAAACATCCTCCCGCTCGTTTAGAGTTGTTGTTTTGCTGTTTGAACTGATTTTGCCACGTGTATCTTTCAAAACCATGCAGCACTATGATTTCATTATTAATGCATACTGTTGGTTTCAAAATGCTGCAGCCATCTAACACAGTCATGCTGGCTCAGTGAGGCTCAGCTGATACATTATATATCTGATCAAACAATAGTGTGGAGTACTGTCGACTGCTTCCTTTGTTGAATGTAAGAAAACAAAGATTAAGTATCGCAGAGTGATGTCTTTACAAGCACGTTTTGAAATTAGGAGAAGAAAACAGCCACAGATGCACTGACCTTGTCTTGTTTTCTGTGCGTTTTCAGGCAGATGTGTCAGAGGGTCCTATCCATGCTGTTTTAGGTGGACCAGAGCCAGATGTTGACACTGTGGCTGCAACACTGTGCTTAGCGCTACACCTCAGCCAGGTAGCGTGACTTCTGCATGTTTGTGTGCCTTCGTTTTCTACTTTAAAACATATTAAAACCAAAGTCTCTCAGAGGATTAAAGTCTTAAAAATGTTGGTTTTATCTGTATCGGCACAGGTGCTGCAGGTTCTTGGCAGCACTTTAAAGAAATTACAATATTTATGCTTGTTGTCAAACTCAAACTGTATCTAAAAATCTATGCTATATATTAAGTCTATATACAAAATACTATCATACAAAAACTGACATACTCAACTCTTTTATATTAACAGGAAATTATACATAAGTCAAATTTTGCACTGACAAACATCTAACCCCAAATTTAGTGTCCATATCATACTTTAATAGTTATTAAGTTAGCAGAAAAATGCATTACATATTGTTGCTCGATTTATGCTAATGTCTTATGTTCAGTGATAACCTTTCTTTTCTTTTCTCATAAAACTTTTCCATTGCCCCAAATCTTCCAGAGAACTACTTCCCAAACCTGGGAACATTGTTATGGCTTTTTCTGGCTGTTTTCCCTGTAAACCCTTTTTTTTTATGGAAAAAATAAAAACCAGCTTCCATAAGCTAAAGTGCTAACTTGGCAAATATGTCTTATGCTGAATGGTAGCGTGGCAGTTGGCCAAGAAAATGTTCAGGCACCATATACATTAAACAAAATGAGCTTAAGAAGGTTAAACATGGTCCACTATGAAAATGATTTTTAGTTTGCTGCGGAGATTCATCTGTTCCACTTAGATGCTCAGTTTGGTCATCTTCACCCCTTTTCATAGTAATAATAATAATAATAATAATAATAATAAACTTTATTTATAGAGCACTTTTCTAATCACATGTTACAAAGTGCTTTACATTTACATAGTAAAGAAAATAGTTCAAATAGAAAATATGACATATGATCAGATTGTTATTCAAGTGAATGTAATTCCTAAGTTTTTGATGCACTTGTACTTGCAACAATTCAATTAAATGATACTGTACATTTTTGTCAAGTTATATTTTGCATGATTAAAATGTACAGAAGAGCCATCAGCTCCAGTGTATGTTTATTCACCTGTTTGTTTTTTATTCAGAAGGACTCATCAAATGGATTGTGTGCGCCGGTCCTGTGTGGCCGGCGACGTGACGCTGCATTGCCCGAGGAGACAGTGAGGTATCTACAGAGGGTGAAAATTTGTGAGAGCCTGTTGCTGTGGAAAGAGGATGTAGACCTCATAAAGCTTCATCACACCGGAAGACTGTCGCTCACACTGCTGAGGAATGGACTGCTGGGCAGGTGAACACACACACACACATGCAAATCATGTCCAGAGCATCAAACCCAGGTCAGTCTGTAGATCATTTCAGCTAATGTTTAACTTCTTTCTGAAATCTGAAACCAACACTGATTAATGTGTCTACAGGCGATGCTTAAGCACACACACACACACACACACACATGCAAACTACAAATATGTACAAACACAAAGGGTTCTGGCTGAGAGGACTTATTTGTTGAGGTTGTGATTGAGATTTGGAGATTGTTTGGGTGTGTATTTCAGGCCTGTGTGTGTGTGTGTGTGTGTGTGTTCATCCCTCATGACCCAAAGGAGAGTTGTGTTTATGCTAATGCTTCACAATCATCACTCCTCTCCCAGCAGCCGTCCATATCCCCTTCACCCCCATCTTCTGCCTCTCCTAGCTCTGAGTACCACACTCTGGAGTCCAGCATCCTGCAAGTGGTCCATCATGATGGGCAGCAGGACACTGGGGATGATGGGGCACTGTCCGCGGTGACGACGGTTGCTAGAGAGATTCTTCAAGAGGCAGCAGAGCACATCAGAGCAGCACTGGGGGAGATTCTTGGAGGTGAGGGAGGCGCAGGCGCCCCCCAAGGGGGAGTAATGGGGCGATGAAGGAGGACACACACAAATCCCCTGACATGACTCGCTTAACACCCACCAGGAGGATGGAGAAAGAGAGAGATGAGGGGTGGTGAATGTGAGTAAGGGAGAGCTTAGAAAGATGCACATAGTGTGACTTCAAGTTACTCTTCTTTTTTCATCAGGCAGCTTTATTTTCCCACTGAAGTAAGAAACAAGAAATGCACAAAAGGAAAGTCATATCAGTCAATAGAGAAAAAGAGAAAAAGAGTAGAGATATACACAGAAGTCTTTGTGTGTATGTTTGTTTGTGGAGATTTGGAAAAACAACAGAATGATTATTACTTAGATATAATATTGCTTAGTAATATAATACTGTACATTTTATTTTGATGATAATTGGAATAACTCACTCACTGCAACTTTACTTGGGATGTGGATGTGTGTGTGACTGTGTCAGCATGTTGTTAGGACAGTTTAACAACCTGGCAAACAAGTGCAGCTGTCAGTGATAAACAGCTGTGGGAAGCTGCTTTCCTCCTCTGCTGTGTTTCACTGTGATTTACAGAAAGACAGACAATGAACAGACAGAGGAAATGTGAATTAAGGTGGACAGAGAGAAACAGCAGAGTGAGAGGAGGAAAGTAAAGTGCAGAGACAGAGACAGAAAAGAAAGATGAATAGAGCAGGACAGTGAGGAACTGTGAGCAGTCCACTTCTCATATTTCTATATGAGAGTTATTTGGACAGAGCATTTTCAACTTCATTGATTCTTAAACTACATAAGCTCTGTGTGTAGAAAGATGAAGTTCAGTGGATTTTTTTTTTTTTTTTAAATGACTTGTTGTTATCAGCAGAAGGAACCAGCTCACATCTGTTCTCATAAGCTCATAGTCCCAAATACTCCCGCTGGCATTCATTAGAAGTAAATGATTCACTAACCACTTTACAAGAACATGGTGCAGATCTACAACATGACAGTTTACATCAACTATAATTCAGTCCAGCTTCATTCCACAAATTCATGACTTTAATTAATCAGTAAAGGCGATGAAGGATTTTCAAAGACAAATCTCAGAAACAGCTTACAGTGGTGTAAGTGAATGATATTTAGTAAACTAGACATATAAATCAAGAAAAATATCTGAAGAGAAATGATTTATCATGAGATAATATGCTACTCAGTGCAAGTGGCTTTTCTTGGCTTCACACCAAACTGTTCTTACTCACAGTAGACGAGAAGGTCAAAAATTCACCAGCAACAGTTTTTTGCATGCGGTTGAATCAACAATAGCCAGAATGTACATGTTGACGATTATGTGCACGTGTGTGTGTTTCTACAGAGGCCCTGCGGCTGCAGAGAGAAGCTGTGTGGATCAAACATGGCCGCCAGTCAGCACAGCTGGACGAGCTCATGAGATCCTGGGAGCAATGGAGTCACGTCGCTGTTGGTCAACACGATGAAGCCAAGCTACAAGGTGCATGTTTGAACACACAGAGCAGCAGTAATATTTCAGGCAGATATATGACATACCGTATTCTCCGGACTATATGCCGCTACTTTTTCCGACGCTTTGAACTTAAACACCGGTGTTTCTCATGTATCGGCGGCACGAAGCTCGTTAGCTTTTTACAAGCTAGCAAGCTCCGTGTCGCCGATACATTTAGCGTCGTCACATCAGACCCGGTCAGAGCGGACCACATGAAACTGTTCGAATAAATTTAATAGCGGCTTATAGACAGGTGTGCTAAATAGTCCGGAAAATACGGTATTTTAGCTCCGCTACCCTTCAACCTCAACAGGCTGTTTAGCTAACAGATGGTTTTGTAAGAGTTACACTCACAAGTTAGCAATTAATCTCTATGTAGAAAATAGCTTGTGTGTTGCTACTTACTTTAAAAATGTTCTCAGCAAGCATCCTAACTAGGCTGAGATTGATGAAACATGTCCACCTGCAGTATATGATGGAGCAGTGTTAAATGCCAGGTCAATTTTATTTCTAGTCAGGTTTGTGCCAGTGGAGTTTTAACAAAAGAACCAATGAACAACATCAGTGCATCAAAGCTTTAAAAACAAAGAAGATACAATTCGTGGTTAGGGGTGTACCATCATTTTTGATGGTACTGTCAGGTCACATGTTTACACAAAGTTCGATGTAATGATTTCACTGCACTTGTGCAACATCCTTTCAGTTACTGCTCACTTCTGGAGAGAGGGCATTCATGCTTGTGTTCTTCTCTGTCTGTTGTGAAATTGTTCTGTATCCTTCTGTGTGTGTTTTATATAACTGTTAGTCTGTTTGTGTGTGCTGACTGGATGCAGACTTGATGCAGCTGCTGGCTTTAGAGCTGAAGGAGTTTTCGGATGGAGAGATGACCATAGCACTCACTTCACTGACTACAGATAAGGAGGTAGATTTTTTTATATCTTGCATTTTGAATTTTGTCAATTTCATGCCACAAATGGAAACTTGTAATTTGTGTGTATTTCAAAAGATATTTCCATCTACCGTATTTTTCGGACTATAAGGCGCACTTAAAATCCTTTAATTTTCTGAAAAATCAACAGTGCGCCTTATGTATTAATTCTGGTTGTGTTTACTGACCTCGAACCGATTTTATGGTGGTGCACGGCGCTCAAAAATCTGTCAAAATGTTTTAGTACGACTTTGGTAAACTACGAAGCCGCACCGCTTGATGGATTGTTGGAGCATTACGGCTACCGTAGTCAGGAGCCGAGCCAGCGGAGTAATATGTACTGTGGTACGTATTACTCCGCTGGCACCTGTTACGATACAGTCGCTTAATGCGCCTCGTTCATTGATGTTGCGCCTTATAATCTAGTGCGCCTTTTGGTCCGAAAAATACAGTAATGTTCACACTTTGGTCATTTTTTTTACATTGTACCAAATAAGAACAGTGACACTAGACAAATATCCAAAAATGTAGTAAAACAAATATCGCGCTAGCTTTCACCACCACGTTTGCACTGGCAACGTGCAAATCCCGACACCGACACGTGAATGCCTGTGTGAAAACAGCTACTTTTAAAAAGGCATTGATTGTCTTTTATCTGTAATGGCAAACGTATTTTTTTAGTTTTCCATCTAGCTGCGTTGAAATCATTTTTTGTGCTTTACATTATGATTTTTTTTTATTCCCTCACTTACCTAGAAGACATTTTAGTGCAATATTTCAACAGGCACCAGCAAAAACTGAACATGTACCAAATGAATGAACTCATTATGCATTGCCTGGTTATACCTTTGTATCTATACTTATGCTGTATATTCTAGTAACAACACTCCTGCACACATAAACACACTTATGTACTCTTATGTCTTCATTTTTTTTTCTATAATCTATTAGTGTCTCAGGGCATCCCCACTGCCTTCTCCTTACCTACACTGCCGAAAACCTCCAGACCATCAACACATCTGACTGATTGCCTGTTTGTTAGTGCGACATGTCTGTACTGGTGCTTTTAGATATTTATTCCTCAGGAGTCTCAATCTTACACGAGGATGACAGGTGGTAAATAGTATAAAAAAAAATTTTAAAAATCAAAATAAAGCTTGGCCAGTATTGTATCTTGTTAAACTGTAAGGGAAACAGGGTGTCTGGGATGTCTTTACAAGTACAATGATGTGTTTTGTGCCTGTTAAAGTATACACCAATGTCACGACAGTCTGTATGTTGTCTCAGTAAATAAAAAAAACCCACTGACTAATGTTTAAATTTGTAATACAAGGCCTCATTTATATACAGCAGATGTCCCCTGTGTTATATGAGATGACATTTTCCCCCAGTTTTTAACACACAGCATTAACTCTGTGGGTTGCTACATTTCACATTGTACATAAATGAGGCTTGAAAACCTTTTCACCTCAGAAATCAAATGCTGCAACTTGTAAGTTTAATCTGCACACAGAAACCTCCACAGTGCTGATTTTTTTTCTACTTTCTTGCTGCTCGGCGTCCCCTGATGAGCCGCCACCTCCGCTTCGTGCTTAAATTCAGACCAAAACAGGCTTTCAGTGTGGTGCAAATACTGTTTTTTAATGTATTAGCAGTCAGAGCATATCTTCTCTTAGCAATACGTGATCACAACTTCAATACACTGTGATGAGAATGTTGTTTCTAAATCATTTCGTGTACACAATGGTCTCTAATTTAAGTTTTCATGTTTGCAGTCGACCTACCGTTTTGAAACATGCCTCTCAAACTGAAGTCTGTGTTTAAAGTGTAAATGTATATACTGGTGGTGAATGTGTGACAAGAATAAAAAACATACATAAGTGACTACGAGCGTCTCCTTTCTTCAGATGTAGTTACATTTTAAAATGTTTCAAAAAATGTAACAAACATGAGAAATTTTCAGCACTGAGTTTATTCTACTGACAAACTGATCTTAAGCATAAGTCAGTTCTGTTCTGTACACACTGAGGGGAGCATTCCCAAAAGTCAACTTTATTTTTCAAACCAAACAATATTCATGAAGCGAACGTCAGACAACACACCTCTCGTCCTCTAGCAACAGAAAAATATGCAATCAGGACAAAACCAAAATTACTTTTAACAAATTATATAAAAGCAAACTATGTCGTCCATGTTTTACAACTAGTAGCAGAAGGTTTTTTCTGACATTCACAGATCACAAACTTGTCTTTACTTATTATTTATTTCTTACTGGAATAGTTTGACATTATGGCAAAAAAACAATATTTGATTTGTGGTGGAGAGCCAGGCAAGAAGGTCTGTTTATCACTTACAAAATTCAACAAAAAGCACCTCAGACATTCACTATTTAACATATCTGGTTTGGCTACAGTTCACAGGTAAATCTACAGTACTGTTGGTTGCCTGGAACAAAGAAATATTCAAATAACTCTTAGACATGGCGATGAGTGAACCTGAGAGGTGCTGGTGGATGAATTTGTTTCCTTCTGACACAGCCAGGCTCGCCTTTTTTTTTTTTCTTCTGTGTGACATTATATTTACCAGACCAATATAAGATGCAGTGCTTCTCACACACTGTTCCTTAAAATAATATCCACTCTTTACAAATCGATCTGAGCTACATCAGTGCCTCACAAGAGAAAAAGACTCGATTGCAGATGAGTGTACTACATTAGTTGGGGCATTTCTTTAGAGATCTACATATGTATAAAGCAAAAAAACACAACGAAAACCTAAATCTTAGTTTGTGTCAGACCAGCTTTCGAGGATGGGTTTCCCTACAGCAGCTTAAACTACAGCTATCTCCGTCTTATCATCAGCTCTGTGCAAAGAAACTCAGCCCTGCTCTTTTCAGAGCTGTAAACAGAGAAAGGCTTAATCAGGGAAGCAGAAAAATTAACTGTAAATCTTAGGCCAAGGCTTTGTTTAATTTTAAGTAACTTTTCTGACAGTGCAACTTGAACATGTGAAGTGACTCGCCATGGCAAATATTACAGTGGGGGGAGTGTTAGCAGCCAACACACTTTTAGCCAAACCTGATCTAACTATTTCTACCGATGGCTCTGTGTTGCCTACGAAGCCACCAGGTGATTCCGCATTTGGTGGCTGTGTGTCTTCAGTGTACGGGCTTGCTTAGTGTAGGCATCGCAACCGCTAAGGCATGATTTGAAGTCACGGCTACAGCGCCGGCTTAGGGCAGAAGCTTCTGGGACGGTACAGAAAGTCTCCTCCTCTCAGAGCAAGTACCAGATGTAGAACCGAGCCTCCCTGGATTTTATAATCTGCTGCTGTTTTCTCGTCGTTCCTGCAAACAGAGGAAAGGCATCAAGTTTAGGAGGTATAAAAAAAAAAAGAACCTCACATTGTTTGTATTGATTATCCATCTGCTAATAAGGATGCAGCTGCCCTAAGAAACATCATCATTTGTGTTACATCCTTATTTTGAAGTCAGAGTTTTGAGTCTTTTTTCTGTCTCAATCAGGTGAAAGTTATTGACAGCTGGGTTGGCTTTGTATACTATTTGAGCTTGGATGGTGGATTTAAACAGGCATTTTGCACATTTTATAACACATTGTAAGTATTTCAATATGAGATCAGACCATTATTGGATCAGAAGCATTTTTTTGTTTTGTTTTTAAACACACACAAATACAGATGATGTATAGTATGTAAGATTTACTCAAAATAAACTACTTTGCATTATGCTGCTTGCATCAGTACAGTGGACTAAGCACTTGGCTACATGGGCAAAATTTGTTTTGTGTTTTTTAATGCTGACAGTGTATCCCCAGCCGTATCCTTTAATCAAGATAGTGGATCTTGATCTTACATCTGTTTACCACTGTAGATCAGCCTCTGTTGTTGGGGAGGGATCCCCTCTTTTTCCTCCACCCTTTCTTTAATCCGCTCCACCTGGGTGGAAATCAATAAAAACATATTGTATAATAACATGTTGGCATCTGCATACAACGCCCATGAGCAAACAGCAACAAGAAAATCACCTTATCTGTGGGCTCTATGTCAATTTCTATCTCCTTGCCAGTGAGCGTCTGTAATAAAGACACATACAGATTATGGAATTAAAACATGAAATGGACACAAGTGACTAAGAAATAATTGTACGTAGAGTGTACATACAAATTTCTATATACAGTCTATGGAAATAACTTCAACGGGTTGATCGTGGTATTGTATGTCTTACCTTCACTTTAATCAGCATCTTTGTAGAAAATTCACTGCAATGGGATCAGTCCAATGATTATATATTAACTGGATCTATAATTTCAGAAGCAGGTGGCTGTAAAATGATGTTTCGATGAGATATTTTTGTGAAGAAACTCGATATTCCTGCTCTTCCAAAGATTCAATGGGTGTTTCCTGTGTTTCCTAGTGAGTCCCGCCGCCTCCTCGTTTGCACGTCAACGGTTCCGCCTCTCTTAATTTCGTCTTATTCACTTTATTTCATTGAATCTTTCTTATAAAGCACAAAATATGACCTACATTCATCGTGTGTCAACCGCAAGCACCTACCAAACCAGAGCAACCGAAAATGTATTACTTAAGTAACAAAATCTATGTTTACGACATCGGCGCGACTTGCCGTAAAGCGGAATTGGTATTTGTAGTTTTTAACCGGCTTTTAACCTAGGGCTGTCGCGCTAAAAAACTACAAGGCGGCTGTCAGTTGGTGTCCGCCCCCGTAAAGCTTCCCGCGCACACAGTGGAAAAAGGAAAGAAGCGAGGGAAGAATCCGCCACACTTTACCAACGGTAACTATTTTATTTTATAGCTAAATGTGTAGAATAACGCACAAACTGACTATTTATTAGTTTATGTTTAGTTTGCGGTGTTTATAAGGTGAACGAAATGGTGACACTTTCAACTGGCGTAACCTTGAATTTTAACAGCAGCGATGTTTGCAGAGAGCATTTTGGACCTTGCTAGCAAGAATAGACTTATTACATGTGTGCAACGCTGTAATTACAGTGTAGGACAGTTGTAACTAATTGTTTTTGTCCGGTAACTTACATTGTGCCTAAGCAACCATATTGACATCTGTCCTCCCTCTCCTTCTCAGGGTCATATTCCGGAACATACTGTTTTAGATCACATTGTTTTCTGGTACATCTCGACTCCAACATGCCTCGCATCGAGAATGACATCAAGCTGGACTTCAAGGATGTGCTCCTCCGCCCGAAGCGGAGCACGCTCAAGTCTCGGAGCGAGGTGGGTGAATCCAGCTGTGTATTTTTTCCACATGGCACCTGACTGACCTAAATGCAGATGTTTCCACTGTAGTTATCTCTTGGAAGTTAGCACACATCCTATCTGGTCAGGAGATCACCAACTCGCTGAATATATCTGTAAAATTATTAAATACACTAAGTCCTCTTTTAGGTGGACTTGTTGAGGAGCTTCACCTTCAGAAACTCGAAGGGCAGCTACAGAGGGATCCCCATCATCGCTGCTAACATGGACACTGTGGGAACCTTTGAGATGGCCCTGACTTTGCACCAGGTAGGATTTGGATCCCACTAGCATCTCTGTGATTATACAATATTCTCTAGTACACACGTGTTTAAAGTAATCCAGCAAAATGAGGTGAACCTAAATTTAATCTAAGCTGTGAACACTGTAATACCGAATAATCCCTATTTTACATAGCAGGCTGATGAATGAGGACAGGCCCTACTTCCCTAACTTGAAGCCAAGGTTAAAAAAGGAATGATCAAGCCTCTCTGACCACTGTTGCCAGACACCAGGACTTAAATATTAGTGGTTTAGTTGTGGAATCTTTTAATAGCATTGTAATGATAATGAATAACACAAACTTCTATGTTTATGTCGTGAGTTTCTAACCACAGAAAAAGGAGAAGCTTGTCTTAAATATAAAGACACACACCAAGATTTTAATTACTTTGTTTTTACAGCCATTCATTCATGGCCTCACTTGCTAGGAAAGCTGCTCCTAGTGGCCACCAGGTGTCACTGCAGTTACACGTTTTCTTTCTGGTTGTATTATATCTCAACATAAATAATGCGGTCATGTTATTTAATGTGTTGCTTTTTGTCTCCTAGTTCACTCTCTTCACTGCAATCCATAAACATTACTCTGTGGATGACTGGAAAGAGTTTGCGGCAAAGCATCCTGAATGCCTAGAGGTACTCACAGTGTTACTTGTTATGTAATCCTCTATTTAGAGGAGTTTAGTAACAGTGGATGTTAATGCTCCGCTCTCTGTTTATTTCCCAGAGTGTGGCAGTCAGCACAGGGACCGGCGACGGTGACTTTGAGAAGATTTCAGCCGTCCTAATGGCACTGCCACAGCTTAAGTACATCTGTGTCGATGTGGCCAATGGCTACTCCGAACACTTTGTTCACTTTGTCAAAGATGTTAGGCAGAAGTTCCCTTCACACACTATCATGGTCAGTGGATCTCTGATCGAGCCTTCAAACTCCAGGATTTTAGACTGAGTGAGAACATAGAAATAAAAGATTTATTTTTTGCTTATTTATTTTCTCAGGCAGGAAACGTGGTGACAGGAGAGATGGTGGAAGAGTTGATCCTCGCTGGTGCTGACATCATCAAAGTAGGCATCGGACCAGGTGATCACATCATCACACATTGTGTCTCCTTACAAGGCCCCTGTACATAATAATGTCACATTCAGCAGTTGTTTTGTAGACGTTGAGGTTCGAACACATTTCATTTGTTAGTTATTGTCACTAAATGTTTTATATAAAATCTCCGTTGACATACTTTCCTGTGTCTATACTGGTTGGCATTCACATTTGCCACATAGCAAAGCTTGTTCCTTCAACAGGCCACAAACAGCAGCTGCTGCTTCCTGTTTGGAGACGAGTAAGACTCACGAGTCATCTCTTGACTGTGTGTTTTCCACTTCAGGCTCTGTGTGCACCACCCGCAAGAAGACAGGAGTGGGTTACCCTCAGCTCAGTGCTGTGATTGAGTGTGCAGATGCAGCCCACGGCCTGGGTGGCCACATCATTTCTGTAAGTGAGGCTCGCTGATATGGATCCAGCCGTGGAAGAGTGACAGTTTTACAGATTTTTATGTACATAATAAAGATACATTAAATAAGATTAAATAGTGAGAATAAGAGATGCTGGTTTTTCATTTTTGACTTAAGCTAAAATGCTCTAGCTTCATATTGACTGGACCGAGTGGCAGAGATCATGCTTCTCATCTAATTCAACCAACACAACAAATGATTCCTTTGAACTGAAGGTTGTTAGGGAGACTATTGATCATTATTATGATATAATATTTTTATTTATTTGGCTACTTCACACTGTGCTTCATAGCCCATGTCTGCAGTTTTATCTGCTTGTTGGTTGTTTTAAATTTCATGTGACTCTGTGAATGTGCAGCCTCATGTGTTGCTCCTGGCAGTGAGCATGTAACCATGATAAATCACACTCATATCAGTGTGTTTTGTTTTATCTCTTTTCCTTCACACAGGATGGGGGGTGTACTTGCCCAGGAGATGTCTCAAAAGCTTTTGGTAAGTCTTTTTTTAATTCTTCGAGAGTGCACTCAAATTCTAACCTCTGTAAGAAGTACAGGTTTGTCACTGTGCTTTTTTTCCCCCCCCTGTGACTCTCAGGTGCTGGGGCAGACTTCGTGATGCTGGGCGGTATGCTGGCTGGCCACTCGGAGAGCGGGGGTGAGGTCATTGAGAAAAATGGCAAGAAATTCAAGCTGTTTTATGGAATGAGCTCCGACACGGCGATGAAGAAACATGCAGGAGGCTTGGCTGAGTACAGGTCAGTACTCTTGTATTTCTGTAACCAAGGGGGAAAAGTATTGTCAGTAATGAACATGTTTTCTATTCTCTGAGTGATGTTTTTTTTCAATGTTTGTGTCTCCAGAGCATCAGAGGGGAAAACAGTGGAAGTTCCTTACAAAGGTCCAGTGGACGAGACAATACGAGACATCCTGGGAGGCGTCCGCTCCACCTGCACCTATGTCGGGGCAGCCAAGCTGAAGGAGCTGAGCCGCAGGACGACCTTCATCAGGGTCACCCAGCAGCTCAACACTGTGTTTGGGAACAGCTGATCGTCCTGCTCCATCCTGCTGCAGATCAGAAGAAGCCTGCACCACTGCCTGTCTGACTCCCGGATCGTGAACACAAGCGGTTACTTATAAAAATACCGAAATATGGTCCTTTTGGGGTTGTCCTTAACATATATATATATAAACAAGTTCCTTGACTTAAATTTTCAATGCAGTTTTAGTATATTCAGTTTTTACTTTATTCACATGAATAGAAATATTTTTCAGTACACAGACCCTGAGTTGTTGCTGTGTTTGTAAAGTCAAATGTAAGGTCGGGTACCAACTGTTCACCTTTTCGCACTTCTGCTGTCTCATCATTCCAGTGCAAAATTCTTGATTGTTCTCACGTTTATGCAAATCTGTGGCACTTCACAAGCAGTATCTGCACCTACCTGTGCTGCAATCACACTTAAGGCCTTTGTTAGCCACATATAAAATATAAAATCATAGTAAATGTCTTAAATATTTATAAAAAAGCTTAAATATGTATGCAACCGCCCTAGGTAATTCGAGAACTGACCTGATTTTAGAAATTCAGTCATTCCATGTTTTGCACTTTAATAATTTCTAATTTTAGATTTTCTGTCTCCTGGAAATGTTTAAAGACAACATGGTTATACATTATGTGTTGTATGAGAGTACAACATGACAGCACAGACGGTAAACAGCAATAAATGCTGAATTCATAGCAGAGGTGGTATTCAATAGAAATGTACTTAGGGCTTTTGTCTGGTTCTGTACCAAAGCTTGTGTGGGTTTATTTTGGGGACGTAGTCGACTTAATTTTACCATTTCAAGCTGTTCTTATTTGACCTATTTTCTTTCATATTTTGTTGTTGCTACATTGGGAGTAAAGTTGCCAAAACAGAACATTAAAATCCAAGAGGTTCACTTCAAATGTCATCAAGTCAATAAAAACATTCCACATCAGAGAAATGTACTGATCTTTATTGTTTGATTGTTATAGATAAGTGTATATATATTTTTTAAAAATCAATGATTTTTCTGTTTCCATTCAGACTCAATTCAACCAGTAATGCAGTGTAGTACATGAGGGCACTGACACATGCCCACCAGTAGATGGAGACAAACACCTTTAACTGACAGGCAGAAAAACCTCTGCAGAAACACAATGTTGCTGTATTAGAATCACATCACAAAATAAAATGGTAAAAACATTATATAGATAAAAATACATGCAGCTGAAGCTCTTATATTGCCCATTGTATATGATTTTCTTCACTTAAAACTATCACGTCATGACTTAATTACCATGTATTCATTTGAAAGCAGCTGCATTTATTCTGATTTGATGACAGCAAAAGCAATGATAAGCAGAATCCCACCGACTACCAAAGTTCACAAACCAGCTCTGTGATGGGTGGGCCACCCAAAGGTTTTCCACAGAGACAATTACCCTTGGGGGCGTAACGGCTGTTACCATTGCACCAGTAGCCTCTGCCATCCTTGTTGAAAACCATCCCACAGGAGCACTCCCATTGCTGCTGGGTACTATTGTGGACATTTGGCTTCCCCAGTTGGACAAAAGGGACCAGGTCCTGGTCGTTGAGGCTCATCTTTATTGTGAGTATTTCTTTCCTCTGGTGCTGCATGTCTCTGCTGAAGAAGGACAGTGTGGTGGCATCAATGTCCCAACGCACCTCCCCCATCACATCTCCATTCTCCTCCTGGTCTGTGATGAACTCAGTAAGAACCCTGAATTGTTTTGCTGGTTGGTTCAGGTCAGGTGCATCATACTCTGTTGTAAGAGAGCTGAATTTGTTATCTTCAAAGCAGAGTCCGTAGACGGGTCCATTCCTCAATTTCTTTGCAGACTGTTTATCACATAAACCAACTGTCCAGTCACACTCCTTGGAGAGACTGACCACCCACCTGTGAAAGTTGGGATCTGACTGGGTGTTGCAGATTAGAAGAGTTGCAGAACATTCCCCCATCCAGCTATTGTAGAAAACCTTCCTGTGGTCTTTGGACATTGACACCCCAGGGCCCAAGGTCTGTGAGTCAAAGAACAGATCTGAACCAGTAGCCAAGAGCTCTTCATGGTTTTCAGGGTCAACCAGTGTCAACAGCGATGCCCAGAAGTGGCTGGTTTGCTCCATCATCTTTTCACCCTCCTGTTTAATCTCCTCCACCAGGTTATCACGATCACTGCCAGGTTCCAGCCCTTTTCTCAGATCCACAGCCTTGGCTTTCTCCACATCCTGATGCACCTGAGAGTACATCTGCAGGAATCTGAAGGTGTCCTTCTCACTCTGTGCTGCCAGCATGCTGCTCTTGCTGGTCCTGATGGCCACCATCCGAGCAGACACTGAACTCTTGACGCTGGTTAGTGAAATGTCTCGCAGGTTAGTCACAGCCTCAACCAGACGCACACTACATCCTCCCAGCTTCTCTCTTTCACTCTTCTCCCACTTTTCCAGACCCACGTTCTCGTCGTCTGTTTTCACCTGTAAATCCTGCTGCTCAGCTCTCAGCTTTTCCATCAGCTCTTTGTGGGCTGTGGAGAAGGTCTTCATGTTGTGCAGACGGTGCTGGTCTTCAATGGCGCAGGAAACACACACGCACATCATGTCATCCAAGCAGTAGTACTCCAGGAGTTTGCTGTGTTGAGGGCATTTAGTGGTCCCACATAAAGCCATGGGTTCAGTCAGAGGATGAGTCTGTAGTAACACAGGTGTGGTCAGGTGGGCCTGGAGGTGCTGGACACACATGGAGATCTCACATTTCATGCAGGTCTTCCGTGCTGGTTTTCTGTCCTCCTCTGTGCACATGTCGCAGAGAATAGTTTCTGGATCCTTTTGCATGTTGTCAGACATGTTTTCAAAAACAGGAAATCCTGATTTATTTGCTCGAACAAAAGATTCGTTACTGCCCTTTAGTTTTGAGAGACGACGAAACGTGAAATCCCAAACTGCCAGGTGAACAGTTTGCCTGTCTGTTACCTCTCTGCACAACAGTTTCAATTTCCTGAGAGCTATTACCACATACTCACCTGATTACTGTTAAACCAACCATGGAGGCGGCGTCATAGAGGTTTGGCTGCAGTATTTGGATAGGGTTAATGTTAAGTTTAATTTCCCACAAAGTAAACAAAGTTACGTCTATGGGTTTGGACATCTATTTCTAGCTTTAACGTGTGGCTGCAACTATTTGGTGTGAAGGACACAGGCTCTTTGTGAAAAAAAAAAGGAAAAGAAAAAAGTTAACTATGAAATTCAAATAGCAATCAGCTTGTGATCATTGTAGCCTCAAATCATTTGATCCATTCATCAGATTAATTTGCATTGTCTTGATTTCACATGTCGCAGAGAACAGTTTCTGGATCATTTGCATGTTATCAGACATGTTTTAAAAGCAGGAAGAACTGGGTAGGATTTGTTCTAGTGTTACTTAAGAATCGCTATAGAATAATGAATAATAATGAATCGCCTTGAAATTGTGTCTCTGGTCTGCTGTGAAGACTCGAGGTGTGCTCCTTAGTAGTTTCGTTTACTGGGAAGTAACCTGCCTCCAGTTAAGGCTGTAAGCTTGAACAGCTGTAATAGCATTTTATGACTACAACAGAACATGTGACCAGTCTTATCTTATCAGGAAAAGTAACCTGAAAATTTACCCCCAGTTGCAAGTGTAAAACTGAACCTTTATAAAGCTTATGCAACCAAACAAATAGCTTCTGTGGAGGCTGTTTACAAGTGTATTTCGTGTCTGTAATTGCTATATTTTCATTATCTTGTATTTATATCATATAATAATTATATATGATGATCAGACATTACCATTTATGAGTCAGCCTTGTGAAAGTGGAATAAAACACACTTATGCACGTGCCCAATGATTTCAGATTACCATTCACTCTAATACTAGCACTTCATTTGTATCGAGCAACATACTCACCTGTTTGAGCACTTCAAGGTAGTATCCTCAAACTCTTCATTAAGAAATGTTCAGTCAGTTTGATGTGTTTTGAAAAAAATATATATGTTGAATTAGAGTAATATGTCAATGGGTTCGTTATTGAAACTATCAAGCTAACCTGATTATTGCGTCGCACGGAGCAAGCTAGCCCTCTAGCTCACGCCCGCTTTCACGTGCGTTGCTAATGGTAATAAATGGATTAGGAAAATCGATCATCAACAATTGGTATGTTCCGTTCGTATTTAGTGTGTTTGTTTGTAACCATAGACTCCATTTAACATGCTTAGATAATTACACACATCCAAAATGAACAACAAATAAAATAATACACTGTTATAGTGCACCACCTCCATGAGCTAAATCAAAGGCAGTTGAACAAATCAATAGTTCCAATAATCAATAGCAATACAGCTCTGTTCAAGTGTTGTATTGACTTTTTCTACATGAGTACCTTGGATACCATGAAGTATATTTTGTTCATAATTGGTAAAACAACCTTTTGAATGTATTATGGGAGTATTTTTACATTGCCATGGCACTCCTTTTATAGTTTCCACTGACTATCTGACACAAATAATTCTTACTTGTGACATAGTTTTCTTGAGATTCAACACAATAAACAACTTATTAGGCAATAGTCAGATGGAAATTCTGTAGGTTTACCACTATTTTTAATAAATACATATTCCAGTATCTAACCTATGTTAGATCTGTCTGCCCATTGCAGGAGTCCTCAGGTGGATCATTGACAGAAGGTTGTCCAGGATCACCCATTAGCGTTGCCCGCCACGTCTGTCGGCATGAATCAAAGCAGTGGAGTGTGTCTCCCCCACATGTCTGAGGGTAAGAAGCTCATATGGGTAAACTCACACCAGATCGACCTACAGCTGCACGGTGCAGCAGAGCTGCAAAAGGCCTTTGACAAGTTCCCATACCTGACACAGAAACAAACAGCTGAACTGGCACAGCGCTGCTCTCTGCACCCAGACCAGGTGAAGGTGTGGTTTATGAAACAAAGGCTCTGCTATGGCATCAGCTGGGACTATAAGGACATTCACAGTGTCCAGAGGAAGTTTAAATCAAGTCAGGGAGATGTGCAGAACAAAACAGACCTACAAAACAGGAT
The DNA here is from genome assembly GCA_900323345.1 of Pseudochromis fuscus. NCBI lineage: Eukaryota > Metazoa > Chordata > Actinopteri > Pseudochromidae > Pseudochromis > Pseudochromis fuscus. Next base: position 78,901 of record OOFC01048453.1, read on the forward strand.
GGGGAGAGAGACTGAAACGGACAGAAGAAAGAAGAAGAAACAGAAGAGGGGTAAAGGACAAAAATACAAAGTGACAGAGGGAGGACTTGATAGCAGAAAAAATATGAAGGCAAAAGTAAACAAAAGGTTCATGTCTATCCAAGGGGTCAATGCAGACCAGAGGGTTGTGTTGCCTAATGCGCCACTAGATGCAACCCAAACTTTGAACACACCTCCACTGACTGACCAGACGGATCTGCCGAAAAGAGCCGATGCTTCCTGCTCCATCCCAGATACTCATGTGACCCATGTAAACAGTGATTCATGGGGAGAAAGGCACACGGATGCGACAGATGTCTTCATCACCGCTGTTCACAAACTAAAGGAGCTCATCAATGCGAAGCAGTTTCTTGTTGATGCTCCCACCTTTTCCCCACAGCAGGCTTCTGACGGGGGCGTCCCTCTCACCCAGATCCCAAGGAAAAGGTCCACAACTCAGTCAGCTATGATGTGGAAGGCTTTCATTCACTGTCAGTATCCAGAGGCGGAGCAGTACAGCCAGCTGGCAGTACAGATCGGCGTCCCCCGCCTCTTCTTGGTTCAGTGGTTCAACGACAGGCGGTATTACATAAAGAAGACAAAGCCTCCCTGGATGAGTGAGGAGGTGCACAGACAGACAGTGACCAACATCCAGCACAGGCAGTGTGTGAATGCGCTGGCAAGGGTGCTGCCAAATCTGGGAGGTGCGGTCCATCTTCAGAGCAGCTGAGGCCGACGTTTATAATTTACACCTTGAAAATATGTCTGTTATTTGGAATTTGGGGTCAAGCTGTTTGTTAAGCAGTTCATGTAGACCTCCCTGTTACGATAACTTGAGCCCCTAGTTTACATCCATATACAGTTTTTAAATGATACTCAGTTACTGTGAAGATGTTTTATTTTTTATTGTCATTCAAGTAAAACACGTCTGCCAACCTATCATTACACCAATTATATCCTGAAATGTACTCAAAATATTCTTCTAATATTTACAGATAATACAACCAAAGAATAAAATTCCAATACTGTGGTTACCAGACAGATACTTAACAGTGAGAATAATCTCAACAGGCTGATCAATAGCGGTCACACTGACGATATCAGACCTCGTTACTTTAGGTCACATAAATATGTCCGTCCTGGCTTGGTCAGTTCCAGCTGGCGGTGTACTCTCCCCTCTGTGGCTGCCAAAGCTCTGCACCCTCAATAATGCGACGGATCATTGAGGCGGAGGTGATCAGCAGGTGTCCGGCAGCCTGAAGGAGGGTGGAGGCCACACGCAGCGCTTCTCTGGAAACAAGATAGACAGCATACTTGAATAATGTTCATTGTTTGTTTTTACATTTGATTTGCTCATGGGCAGCTTCCAAGGAAATACATTATGAGAAGTTTGAGGTTCGTGTGTGATTTCTTTACTGTGCTATATCACACACCTGTAACTTTTGCGTGAAGCTTATGTCACAATTTATTCTACATTTTAAAAGACCATGTAGTTATTTTCCTCTTTAAATTCCAAAGATTGTTTTAGGTTAAAGAAGGTTGTTGCATTTTTAAAGAGCCAAAAATAAATACTGTTCTCTGGAAATTTGTTTTGTTGATTTTTTTTTTTTCATCCATCATAACATAGAACTTCTGTTAATTCTTACGTCCTTTCTTAAATGCAAAACTCTTACTTGATGCAGGGGGTTTTGCATGAGGTTTTTTCTGCAGATTCTTCATCACTCGACTTACCTGAGGATCTTCTTGGGCCCCAGACACTGGAAGTCAGCACTCACAGAGTACAGGCCTTGAAATGTGGCCTTGACATTCAGTGAGCCGAACACATCCTTGGGGCTCGTCTTGTAAAGGTCAAAGGTGACACGGGCTATGTCTTTTCCAGTCCTTGGCTTGGCGTGGTCTTGAGATTTGGGCACGACTGCGCCCTTGGGGGATCAGAGACAACATCGTGTCACTAACTGGCAAGAAGAACGTCCTGATAAGAAGCAACATTATAACTCTGTGGTCAAACTCACCGGTTGTGGTCTCCATGTCTGTCCAGGCTTCAGGGCCATGAGCATGATGTTGTCGGGTAAAGTCATGAGGAACTCATCGGAGTCGACCTCTGTGCCGTCCTCCTCACAAACCAGAGACAGAGACACTGCAGAGAGGGACAGCAGCAAGGCCTGGCACACCTATCAGCAGGGTTCAGGCATTCATGTCACGTTGTTGTCAGTAATTCTAAACTGTGTACAACATTAATTATAAAATATAACAATAATCAGTTATTGTGATCTGATGATAATGTCTATGGGCAGTAAGAAAAAATATTCAAAACCTTTGAATATTGAATGAAAATTAAATGAAATTTAGGACTTTTTAAATATGTTTCATGCAGGAACCTAAAATAGTGCTTTGTGACATTATAAGATTTGCTGATTCACTGTGTATATGATTAGATTATGCCTAATGGATCATCAATTAATAGTAATTTATATGAAACCAAGTTAATTGGAATCACATGATATAGTAAAGGGCTCCTCAAAAACCATACTCTTTGTACACTATATTCTGGTATACATATTATCCTACAATCCTCAATTGGTAGCCACTTTAAATTGGTCACATTTACATCTGGAATTGACAAGTGCTATTTGGAAATGTGATCTTCCTCTTATCTCTTCCAGACATCTTGCCTTTGTACTTTAGCCTTGACTAAAGATTCATCTGATCTTGTCTGACGTCATCAAGGCTCCATCATGGATGATGTTTCACCTCAATCCAAACCTTTTATTTTATTAACTTCCATTATTAATTTGTTGCAGTCACTCTCACCCTCTCCTTCAGCTCCTCCAGGGTCCCAGCTGTGATGCCCTTCCTGGTCTCCCTGTTGTGACAACACACCCTGAAAGGTCGTTGTGTTGGGGACCACACTCGCTTTGTAACAGATCTGAGAAGAAAAGGCCAAAGAGAAATGTAAAAAAGAACAAAGTGGACTAATTAATTATTATTCTACCATAAACGTATGAGATTCAGATATTTTTACCAAATTCCTAATAACATGAGTGTACCAGTGTCGCAGTAAATCATGACACATGCATTCATATTACCTGAAAATAATCTGATATGTAATATTAAGATTAATATTTTTCCTAGGTAACACTTTTTCCAATCCTTGTATATCAATCTCCTGTTTTTACACATAACTATTCATAACTTTTATTGTTACACTAACTTCTTTTTAGAATTATTCATGATGTGTTTTGTCTTTTGAGCAAAAAACAGTAAAATATATACATGTACATAAACATAAAAATCATTACTTAAATGCTCATTTTAATCCAGTGTAGATTCATTGCTGTCTTCTAACAACAGGAGTGTGTTGTTTGACATCAGAGAGCAAAAACTAAAATGAAAAATAATTCCTCACTTACTTGATAAATGAAGATGTGGTATCCATTCTTGTCAGTTTCTTCTTCTTCTATCCTCGCAGCCTTATTCTTTCTGTGTGTGTTTTTGAGCTACAAACTGTAATAGTGTCAGTGCTGTTCCTACTTGACCCAGCAGCTGGACTTTGCATCGAACCTGGTGATAACACAGATACAGAACAGAACAGGGCAAAGTTCATATTGTGTGTGTGTGTGTGTGTGTGTGTGTGTGTGTGTGTGTGTGTGTGTGTGTGTGTGTGTGTGTGTGTGTGAGTGACTCAGGCGCATCTTTCTTTATCTAGAGAGCAGAAAAACGACCTCAGCTGATAACCCATACTGGGGTTCATTTACAGTCATTGTTATTTTGTGGACACACTTGTCTATATATTGGCGACTATTTAACCATAGGCATACAGTGAATGTTGACGTTCAAATTGTACAGTAATTATTTGAAACTCGTGGATGACATATTTAAGACATATTAGAAATATCAATGACATACACAGCGAGATCTATCTACAGAAAGCTATTATGAACTGATATTGACCCATTAGATATAATGTATCTATAACTAATAACTGTAAAGGTTATGATTATTACAACATTACCATATTTATATCGTCTTAGAGAATTTTTTTAATTAATATTAAGGCAATTTTAGGATCGTTGCGTCCCATTAGTGTTTTTAATTTTTAGTGTTTTTGTTTGGGTTTTCAAAATGTTATTAAAAACAATTCGTGCTGTATTTATTTTCTGACAATCTTTAGGTACATATGACATTTTATTAACAGTTTGTTTATTTATTTATTTATAAATAGCCATGAAACGTTGAAGCGTCGGCTGGCGGGTGACGTCGCAACGTCATATCCTGGAAACAAGAGTGTGTGCATTCGTTTTAATCATTTCAGCGCACACAAGGGCGGAGTTTTCATGCTTTACATTCACACCCCCTAGGCACCGCCAATGCGGCACATCCAGGTGACAGATTGGAGCGTCTCCTCTTATCCCCAGTGAAGGCGGGAGGATGAGAAGCAGAACTTTTCATAGAGTTGCGCTAGCTGTGTTTGTAGCGGCTAAACAACAACACTGTAACTGATATCAGACAACAGGCAGCTTCAGGCCTCACCGATGTTTGTAAATATAAGTTCAGTAGCAGTTTATAAATAACATCGTCTGCGCACGATGTTTGTTCGACGTGCGTTTTGAAGCTTACTCTTGGGGACAGCGTTGCTAAGCTAATTTTTCAAGGCGAACTTTTGTTGAGTGATCCTCGCAGCTGACTGACTGATTCAGGGGAATGGCCACAAGAAAACCACAGGATAAAGGTGAGTGGTGTTAGCTGGGGTGACGTTTGAACTGTGGATGAGCCTGACACTGTGGTTGTTTAGATCTAGGATTAAAAAGACTTGTGTTGCATCCGAACAGAGTAGTAAATATGTCCTTTTGCAAACACATCTCTATGGGCTGTGGCCATCAGTGCAACCACAGAGACAAATGGAGCATCATCACCATCATCCAACCCAGTCTAACCCTTGTGTTGTGTCCTGCACAGATGCCAGTCTTCCATTTGCAGCCCTCCAGCTCCTGGCCCCTCCTGTGCGTCTGGTGTCTGCAGCTCTCTGGAAGGTTCTGAAGCAGAGGGATGTGTTGCAGTATGGTGTCGTGGAGGAATTTGTGACCTCGGCCTGTGAGACTGTTCCTGGGCTCCTCACCCTGCGACATCAGGGCAAGCTGGCACTGGGCCTGAGAGGACGGGTGAGGATTACAGGAGAAGATGAATCAGATTTTGATGTTCGACTCCCATAATGCCTCATTTATTCTCCTCCTCCATCTCTGTGTCAGTCAGATGTTTATTACCTTATTCATCAATATTTACTTCTTTTCAGCTGATCTTGGAGCTGTGCAATACACAGCCTGATGTTAAGGTGATTGAAGCACATCTGGAAAGAATCCGTGCTCCTGCTGTCCCTTCGTCCTCATCAGTCCACACTATGGTAAATCAAGGCAAAAGCAATAAACAATAAAGCATGGATGTGACTGCAGAACTAAAGAGTGCAGTAATTTTGACTTTGAGCTGTAATATAATGATAGTCAGGCACTTAGGGCATGACTTTTAGTGTGTTACAATAGTGTATTTCAATTAGCAGTGAGAGCTGTCTGGTCTTCATTGCAACATCGTATGTGGTGTGTTTAGTAATTGTAAAGAAATTGGATTTATCTCAATCATAATGCTGATGACATCTCTGCTCTTTTGTATTGTAGAAGAGGGATGTAAAAATCACAAGAACAGTCGAAAGTTTCCATTCTTTGATTCACACATTGCTGACGGACTCGGCAGAGCGGGAGCAGTTCTTCAAGGTGCCTACCTCAGTTTCACAATCACTATTCAACGGAAACTACAGTTAATGATTTTAGTGTATGTTGTTTTTGTACTGACCCACCATTTTTATTCTTTCTGACAGGAAGAGTTTCCCGTGGATTATGGCCCAAAGTTCGACCAGGAACTAGAAAAGCTGCTGTGGGAGTTTTTAATTCGACTGGACCAGTTGCTTCCAGTTCCTAACCTAGCTCAGGTAGTGAGTCCTTTTAAGAGCTGCTTCCTTTATTTATTACACCTATTTTATCAGAGTTTCTGTAAATGCAAGAATACATCTAACACTTTGGGAAAAGTTCATTGATTTGCACAGATAAAACAAAGTGTATTTTTGTTATACTAGACAAACTTAATAATGATTGTAGTTTTTAAAAGAAGCATTCATTTGTCTTCAGACCGTGTCGTGGCTCAATGATGCCCCCCCTGTCCTGGAGGAGTGTGCACGGGCAGCTACCCAACCCCAACTGCTGAAGGTCCTGCTTCAGCATCAGACCTGTCTGGGTCATTTGGAGCCAGCAGGTTAAATAACTTATTGATAATGTTAATTGTGATAGTAACACTTTAGGTGTAAATATAAATGTGTAAATTGTTGTTTCTTTTTACAGCATCCCTACCTCCAAACATGGGAGACTCCATTCTGACTTCACTTTCTCTGCCACCGTCTGGAAAAGTATCTTCACATCCACCAGCAGGAGCTGTCAAGTCCTCTGTGGAGCAGTCAGTTGGCACACAGACGCGTGACAAATCACCATTCATTACACCTGTAATTGGACTAATATCTAATGAAGATGTGCCAGCGATGATCTCCTCCAGTCAGAGGACAGTGCGAGGTGGTGAGCCCGCCACCTCAAAAGCTGCAACAAATAAGCAGCTGGAACCAAAGGAGAGCTTGAAATTCACTTTGATACAACAGAGGGAAAAAGATGATGGAGTGAAGGAAGGTCGGGAGGAGCTGGAGGAGAAGAAGAACGGCTTAAATCAAGGTAGTGGAATGAAACGCAAGAAACCTGACAAAAGAGAAAGTGACTCAGATGATGAGGAGGTGGACGATGATGCTTTACGTGTGATCGGACCTGGGAAAAAGATGGAAGACGGAGCAAAAACTGTAAGAAACGAGGGGTGTAACAAAGACAGCCTGGTAACGTATATGACCCAGCTGGGTGTCAAAACGCTCCACCTACCTGAGGATCCATCCCTCTGCTCCATTTTTGCCTCTTGCCTCACCAGCCAACCCAGAGTTATTCTCAAAAAGCTGCCGGTGTCTCCTGTTGGCGGCAGCAGCTCCACCAGAGGAGGAAAATCCTTCTACAAGGAGACACAGTATCCGAGCGGGAGGTCACCAGTCATCAAAGCGCTGACACAAAAACAAACAAACACCCGTCAAACGCCTGATTCCCAGTTTCCTGGCTTGGACGATAAAGAGTAAGAGACATAGGGATGAAGTGCAGTACGAATCTTAGCAATGTGTCAGTCGAGCCTTGGATGTTTGTCGGAGCACTTAGAGAAACCTTGGAATAAAAACAAACGTTCTGCTCTGATGTTTGACATTTCAAAATAAGAGTTCACTTTAATTTCAATTGTAGGTATTTGGTAAACCTTACAAACATAATAAAAAGATTTGATTTAGCTCAATGTTTCTGGTTTTATTGTGGTTCTTTAGTCTTTATAAGGTAGCATTGGTGAATGTTCCTGTTAGATCTGCAGCTCCTATGAAGAGAAACATCATTTAGCCACATTTCAGTGATTCTTAGTCATCTTTGGACGACACTTATAGCAAAGTAGATCATCAGTAGCTAAGTCAATATTTTTTTTCTCTTCTTCTTGTCACCATTTACCAGCTAAAGAAACTGTTGTTGTGTCTACTTGACAGAAATCATCCTGTGTTATCGGGTGTGAGCAGCTCTCCGTCTCAGCATCAGAGTAACACAGGTGATTTTACAAATCTCCCCAAAATGAATGAATGCAGGGATTTAAAAAAAAAAATCACTTACACAAGTTTTAATTTGACTTTGTTTTGTTTTATGTTTAGGGATGTTGCACTTTCCAGGAGACACTGATGACTACGTAGCTGATTCTGAGGATGAGGCGACAAAGAACTTCAAAGGCAGGGTATGTACGCTGGAGAGATTCATGAGAGGTGAAACTTCTCATTATCCATTAGGACATGGTTCATGTAGAGAAATGAAATAGACTATGCAGTTTTTAACAGATAGTATATTAGATCCATGGACTGTATGGAGAAATGGATGAAGCAACTGGGTTTAAAAAATGAACCCAATGCAGAAGTGCAAAAAAATAAATAAATTATTCTCCTGATGGTCACCAGATGCTTGCTCCAAAAAAATCTGGATTTAATTGACTTAAATTCAAAAATCACCATTTTCAATCTTGAAATACTCAATTACTGCAAATCATTCTGATGTCATTAGCTAAAGTTGTTCCTGTCAGTGATCTGGTGGTCCATCTGAAAATGTTTTGAATCGTTAAGTAGATATTTTTCTCCATTGAGAACAGCCCCAGACTCGGGTCTCATTCGCACCGTCTCCTCACTCCTCCCTTCATGTCCAAATATGGTCACTTCTGGCTCCGATCAACCAGAGTGGCAATGTTCATATACCCAAACTCCTGGCTTCAAAATGCGACTCCTCAAACTAATGGGTGACATCATGTTACCTTTCTCCATTGTTTACACAGTCCATGATTGTGGGTGTTAACTACAGCAGCTTTAGGCCCTTTAAAAAAATAAAAATGCTTAAGTCTGTGGTACACAGAGCAACAGTGTTTCTCATCACTCTAGTATTTCATCAGGTGGTACACATACACTGAAACTGACATGAAATAAAGCACGTTATCAACACTGAAAACTTCTCAGTGTTTTCTAACACCCTCTGTCTCCCTCAGCTGTTCATGAAGCGCTACTACAAGACCAAACACGGCACATATGTTCCCACGCTGAGGGAGTTCTGGAAACCTGGGATGACCCGACGTACCGTGTTATCTGCTGGCAGCAAACGCAGGTGATGAAACGGACACTGAGTGACATTCAGAAAAACAAATACCACAGAAGTCTGACTGAAGCTAAATTATGTCATTGCAGCTGATGGATTTATTATTATTATATTAGTTATTGTTCATTTTCTTGAACTGTAGCTGAATGTTCAAAATGGAATAAATGGTTTGTAATAATGAAAAACAAGCCCAGAAATGTCAATGTAATGCAGATTTGTGTATGAATTGTTACTGTACAGTTGTTCGTAAATAAAGGCTTGGCCACATCTCTATTGCATATATGTAACTTTTATTAATTTTCAGACCCATATGTAATGTTATCAGTTAATAAAGTCTTTGACATTGCAATGGTATTTTATGAAAACAAAATGTCCCTTTGTGTTATTTTGCATTTCTTTCCTACACAATATGCTTGTTTTATTGTGACGTAATCTGTTGATATTACAGTAGTTTCATTGACCTTCCACAGCTAGATATTTATGTACTTACACATATAGTATCTGATATTTTCTGATTGGACATTTTTGTTAATTTAGAAACTGGATGTCCACTCATGATACAAATGATGTAGCTGTGGTGTGTTATTCATGATAGGCCGACAATATAAAAGCACATATGATTAGAAATCTTTACACAGAACACATCAGCCAGAAATTTCCAGTAAATGGTTGAATTTAATGTGCTTCATTAGTAGATTAGCCTCATTGTGGCTGAGCTGTGTCAAAATATGATCAAAAATAATCTTCACGGAAACAGCCAAGTGCAAATTTTGTGTTGTGGGAGTTTCAGAGTCGACAGCTTATTCCTCCGGTGGCTGTGATGGTCTCTCCGGTGATGTATGAAGCTTCCTCGGTGCACAGGAACGCAATCACTCCCCCGATTTCATGCGGCTCACCGGGTCTGAAAGTTAAATTTAAAGTATCATGATTAAATTATTCACATATTGGTGCAGAATGTTAAGGTTTTGTGTGAGGATCACCTCTTAATGCAGAGCTGCTTTTTGAACTCGTCCATGATGTCCTCATTTTGCCATAACTAGGACAAAACATTCATCAGCACATTAAATGAAAGTAATTTTAAAGTGAAAATAATGCAAAATCTGAGTGTGTGTGTGTCCTCACCGCAGTGCTGAAGCGGGTCTTGATAACTCCAGGGGCCACGCAGTTCACCCGTATGTTACTGTGAGCCAGCGCAGAGGCCAGTACCCGGGTTAGACCCAGTAAGGCTGTCTTACTCACGCTGTAAGGACCCAAAGCCTGCAGAGACGAGCGGCCATTAAAGTGAAACACAGAATGGATGAAGCCAATGTGACATCACTCGCTGGTTTGTGGACTTGCATGTTGAAGCCAGGAGTTTGATATTTGAATGTCACCATGTTGGTTTTCTGGAGACAGAAGTGAACCTGAGGTCTCTGCCCAATGTGCATGAGACTGGAGCTCAGGTCTGGTCTCATTGGAGCCTAATATCAACTTAATGATGAAATGATTTTCACATGGACCACCAAATCATCAGAATGACTTGTGTAAAAATGTACTGACTGAACCTAAATATATCAATCATATAAGTAACATTTTAGGCTAAATTCATGTCCCACAATTTTCTAATGTAAATATTTTCAAGTAAGTGTTTGACAAATACTCTCACTGACCTGTATTGGTTGGTATCCGCCCACAGATGACACTAACACTACATTTCCTCCTCTAAAATGAAAGGACAGACACATAAAAACAGTTGTGAACACAGTGTGCAGCTTTATACAGTATTGTGCAGTCTTTAGGTTGTCACTCACCCCCTTTTCTCCATGTGAGGCACCACCAGCTGGGTCATGAGGAAGGCTGCTTTTACATTTACAGACAGGATCTAGAAAAAATGTAAAATGCATTCTTTATTAAAAATCAATAAAAGGGATTCATAGAGACAAGCAACAGACTAATGATTTTGATTTTTTAAGCGAGTCCTGAGGCCTGTACTACAAAGCAGGACTTGACGTTAGGTAACCTGGATGATGCTGGTATGCTTTTCACTGGGACCTATCACCATGGTAACTTGTGGCATCACTGATCCTGATCACCTTTGTTAGGTTTTGTCAAGCCCGATCTTGCTTCGTGGTGCAGGCCCCTGAGGTTTCATGTATGGTTTGTACCTTGTCCCAGACTTCTTCTGTGCTGTCCATGACGTTTCCAAAGAAAGGGTTGACTGCTGCGTTGTTCACCAGGATATCAATACCCCCACACTGATCAAGAGCCTAAACAAGAGTAAAAGAAAGAAACAGGCTGAGTTTAAGAGCTACAGAAGACACCGTGAAACAGTATTCAATCACTGAAGACCTTTTTGAAGAAGTGGAGGCTAACAGCTGAGGGCTTAAAGGAATTACTGGACCTACATATGATCTCTGTTTGTGAGTCTAACACATGCAAATCAGGAAAGAGGAGCCTGGACAGTTCACCACCATTAAGGGGAAAACTAAATCCAAAGAAAATTGAGGTATCTTGGTGATGAATATCAGGATGCCTGAATGCCCACATATGTTGAATGATGCAGAAGGACAACAAAGTAACACTATTACAGAACTAATTCAAACAAAGGTAATCTGCCTTTTATGATCTGATCAGATCTCAGACTTAAGCCTAATAGAAATCCTGTGGAATGACCTCAACACCGTTCTTCACTTTCTGACCACATGATGCAGAAAATCAGGGAAATCAAAAGGAGTCATATACTTTGTTGTGCCACTCGAACACCTCTGGGAAGTCTCTGGGACAAGGGGTACTTACCATTTGAACCAGTTTTTGCCTGTCTTCCCCTTTGCCAACATTACAGGTGGTTCCAGTCACTTGGATGTTCTGGCTCTGCAGCAGCGCCACAGCCTTGTCCACATTGGCCTGCCGCCGGCTGCTCACAACCACATGAGCCCCTCGCTTACCCAGAGCCTGAGCTGCAGCCAGACCAATTCTGACAAGGTGGAGAAGAGCACCATGACAAAGAATTTGTTCACCTCTTCATGCACAAATAACAAGAAGTCAATGCTGTCATTCTCACCCATCTGTGGAGGCAGTGACTATGGCTACCTTCCCAGCAAGGCTGCTTTGAGACATGCTTCTTTGTCCAGAAACAGGATTGGTCCTCAGGCACCTGAATACAGTCCTCAACATCACCTTTGAACAGAGAAAGTTTTTCCATTTAATGAAAACACTGGTTAAGTAGGGTAAAGGTCATCCAGACTCTTGACAGCAGCAGTTAATACGGTAAATCCAAAGTTATACAGAATAAGTAAAGATTAAAACTAATGGTGCACTTACTGATTCGTGGTGTTGCAACAGCAATGCCCAAAATTTTCGTATTTACAAAGACAGGCTTACACAACTCATCTCAAGTTTATACTTACTCGCACTATACTACGATGTATAAAGAAATTCAATTATGCAAATGTAATCAAGAGGATTATCTCTCCCAGCGGTTCATGCAAATTTGCGAATAAAACTATACAGATAAAAGAATCTGATAGAAGACTAAAAGTAAATTAGTTGGACCTTTGACTAGTGACGGTTCGTGTGTCTCTGCAGAAAGTATTTTCCGGGTAAACGTACCACTGTCAAAATAAAAGCCTCCTGCAACCCGGCGTCCCCTTATAGGTTATTTTAACTTAATGTTACAGCCACCTTCATTGTAATACCAATGCAATTTGTTATTTTAAATGAACTATTTTGATAAGACGGCCAATGATCGTCGTATCAATACAGGGTGTGGGCATTTTTTGAGTATTTACAGCTGAGTTTTCTGATTAACGACTGGACTCGATAGTCCCTAAACATAACCCGCAGGAACGAGCCAATCACAGACACGGTGAGTTCCGGGCTGCGGCTAAACCCCCGGATTGTATACATGTCGGATAGGTCTAACTCCTTGGGCTGCCATTCTCGCTGTGCTGTTAGATCAGCGGAGCAGAGAACCCTCTGCGGAGGCGGGGATAACGTTGTTGTCATCGAAGATGATTGAACGCCGATGGCCGGAGATTTTCACGCTTGAAAAGAAGTGATTTTTACGTATCATAGACCTACACGGCGAAGTTTATCGGCGATAAAGAAAAAGAAGCAAGGTGGTTGTTTTATGTATTACTCCTATCTTGCGCGCAGACGTTGGCTTGTAATCACTCGGACTTTAAAGGTTTTATCCGTGGCTGCCATTGTTGTTTTGAACTGAACGTTAGCTCAGCTCAGGACGGTGTAGATAACCAGTGTTAACACTAGCTAACGTTATCTGGTTAGCTAGTGTTAGTGGCTAGGCCTCGACAACACGGCCTACCTTAGTTATTACTGGCGGGAGGTAAAATGAATTTAACCAGCATAGTAGTTCACCACTCAACAGTAGGCGACACTTTAGATATTATATTGATATGCGATACTAAGCTAATGCTGTGAACGGGTTGCTCTTAACGTAACGTTCACTGGGCGTGGAAAGCATAGACAGGTGTTGCCTCTGCCTTTCCACCTTTTTATTTCACGTGCGTGTCGTATGAGTTGAAAATGTAACTGTGATTTGAAATCAAAACGTTAAAAGCGTCCCTGCTTGCGTGGATTGGTTGCAGGATCCTGATGAAGACGGGGACAACGAGGCACTCAGACCTTGAGATGTGTCCCGTCCAGAGCCAGTTGTGCCTCGGCACCGAGACTTTCTGGCAGTCGATGCATCCATGAGAACCACGGCGGATTTAGATGGACCACCCGACTGATCGGGACACTTAGCGTTTCTGGGAGACAACTGATAACTTAGCAACTATGTCTGTCTCAGTAAGTACAGTATTTATTTCTTTGCATGAATGGATTTGCATGTGGTGTATCAAGTGTGATCAAAAGTAATTTGAAAGAAAAATGTATTTCTTGTTTTTGTGTGCTATCTTCAGTGTATTTTATGAGGATCCTCATTGCCTCTATTACTGTGCTAAGGGGGTCCCACATGGCTCAGTGGAGCCTCGCTGTCCCTGGGGGGTTGGTTTAGAAAATGAAAGGGGGCTTGACTCACTGGCTTTGGGTTGGCAATTAAACCCTAAACAGCAAGGGACAGATGTGCCTCTCATCCCCTCCCCCTCCCTCTTATCCCCCTCATTACCATTAAGTCCTTGTGTCCATTTGATCATTGATCCTCCCTGACTGTGCCCCTCTTTTCTCTCTTCTTCATGATTACTGACACAACTGTGAATTTTGACTTTGTCAGGATGCTACTTTTAGATTTTCCATCTTTTTTGTTCAACCATCCTCCCCAAGCCCCTCTGTCCCTCACTCAGGCTTATATAACGAGATCTTCCCTATTCACTCCTATTCACTCTCCATTCAGCAGTTCTAAACAATCAACGTTTTTATCCTCCTAACTTGCCACTGCCAAGCCAATGTACTTGTTTGTTTGTGGTGTGCAGATGTGAGACACAAGCGTGTGTGAGTTTAGGCTGTTAATTAAAACCTACTTTCACATGACCGTTTGTTAAATTTGTTGTGAAGATTACTGAAGGGTAGGGCCGTGTTGATCCTTTCCACTCTTGTCTCCTCCTCTTTCACAGACGGTTTTGGCAAAAGCGCTGTTTGACAACACAGCAGAAAGCCCAGAGGAGCTGGCTTTCCGAAAGGGGGACATCCTGATGGTTCTTGAGCAGGAGCAGAGTGGTGGGCCGGGCTGGTGGCTCTGCTCCCTGCATGGCAGGCAGGGCATTGCCCCAGCCAACCGACTTCGACTCCTCCAGACTGCTCCACCCCCAGGCTCAGACCCCCATCGTGCACCCAACGAAGACTCTGTCTACCTGTCTCCTGGTCCCCCGCTGGCCCGAACTACTGCCAGCAGTAGTTCAGAAGACATAGATGGAGTATATCGCTCCCCACCAGTCGCAGGTGAGGGACGAGGAGGGGGACCAGGTTCAAGGCCTGGAGAGCTACGCAGAGTGGAGGGTGGGCGCCCACGCTCGCACTCTAGTTCTGGCACCCGTCCCAGACCCGACTGGGATATTGGGGTGGCGGGGCGTCCACGCTCACCCTCTCTCAGGGGACGAGGCTCAGAAATGACAGGGACACTTTATCAAACTCCAGTAAGTCCCATACCTTCAACAGCTCAGCCTGCCAGGCAGGCAGGAGTTCTCATGGCTCAAGAGTCTGTGTACCTTTCCCCCACTGGAGTGCCAAGGGCGGCTGATGAACTAGAGGACACTACGTATCTTGTTCCAAGAGAAACACTAACAACAGGACACTCGGACGACTGTTACTTGGTGCCCAAAGGCACACCGCTTGCAAGTGACGATGTTTACCAATCCCCAACGGGAGGAGCTGTGGTCAGTACTGTTTCTAATGGCCCCTCTATAATCAGTGGGACTCCTGGTACTCCTCAGTCTAAAGTAAGTCAGGACACACCTGGGATGTACCAAACACCCACATCTATGGGATCAAGCATTCGCAGGACACCAGCTACAATTCTGGCTCAGTTATCTCCTCGACCCATGCTAAAGGGAGTTTCACCCAACTCTGCTGTTGCCAGAGGCAAACCCGGACTGGCCTGTCACCGAGGATCCCCTTTGCTGATCAGGGCAGGGCAGGCAAGGGCTCCTGGGTCACCAAATTTTGCCCGCAAACCTCCTCCTCCTGCACCTCCAGTCAGGGGGGTCACCAGGAAAGATGCACAGCAAACAGCGCCATCATCAGGTGACTCTAATTGTGTCCCCAGACCCACTGCTCAGGCGACAGCTGCAAGTCTGCAGCAGGAAGAGGACAAACAGAGGGGAACTCCCCAGGCCAAGGAGGAGAGGACGAGTAATGGCCTGGAAAAAAGCTGCAATGTGCAGAACAAAAAGGGAGAAAATCAGGATTACTCAGATCCTGTGGACGACCAGGTATGTAATGGTTGTTCTGTCTGGGTCACACATTTTGGAGTATTATAATGTGACAATAAATATCTAAAAAATCAACTTAAAAAAATAATTTGGTTTTATTTTTGTGTTGCCTTGGTAGGTGTATGATACCCCTCCCAGTGGCAGGTGGCAGCATCCAGTTCCATCTGTCCTCGGGGATGACGATGGCATCTATGACACCCCTCGCAGTGTCCCACCACAAGCTGACCCTGAGACAGAGGTAAAGATAACTCCTAGATGTGTAGTCAGATAGGGGCTCTCTTTAAGTGGGTCTTTCTAAATAGTATTAGTCTGTCAAATTCAGTGTCCTGAAAGTTTTAGTAGGTAATAAACCTTTTACATTTCATGATACTAAAAGTGTTTTTTTACTGGAGGCACTTTGTTTTTGTTTTGTTGCAGTCTTCTCAAGTCATATTCAAATAGCACCAAAATATATTATAATATAATTATTGTAAGGTTTTTCTTTGGAGACTGTGTAGGCATAACTGCCAGCGTTAATTTATATTTTCAGTCTTGCATATCTAACATTTATTTCACCCAGAGGTATTAGGTTCCGTTTTCCTGACATAGTGTTGTTAAAACAAAATAGCGGGAAACTGTGGGAAAAAGGCGTGTTCAATTCATGTCTATACAAGTGAAACGATTCATGACAAAAGATGACTATCGAATACCCGGCCACCATTTCTTCCCACATTCCACTATTAGAGTGTTTCCCTGCCCCCCATCAAGGCAAAGCCACACCTGTCTCTGTCTGCAGTAGGAGCCTGTCTATCCAGTCCAAATGCTCCTTCTATTTTCTCCCAGTCACACCCATCTGTCAGGGCCATGCCAAGGGCATACCACCACCACCCTGCCCCCAGTGGTCTCCCCCTTTACTGTTACTTGAACATTTTTGCCAGCTGTTGGATCATTTTTTCCTCTCGGCCTGCAGTTACTGTAGGAGGACTGTGGACTCACTGCTGTAGATGTTTGTGGGTGGAAATGTTTCTTATCCCCTGGTGATCAAACTCTTTGTTGAATCTTCTAACAGATTATTTGTGGAATATTTTAGTAATGGAAACTTTGTGTACCTCGAGGGTGAAGTTGGCCCCAATTTTATTGTTGCATACGATGAATGAGACGATAATTATCTTCCATCCACAAAATCAGACGGTAAACAGCAAACATAGTTTGAAAACATCTGCCATCTTCTCTCGCCTTGTAGGTCTACGATGTCCCCACAATCACTCTGAATAAGTCGACATCGGATATCCAGCCTGATGAGGTTGATGATGAAGTCTACAGTGTCCCTACGCTTCCAGGTGTGCCTCTGGGACCAGGAGAGTCCACCAGCAACCTCTCCATTGAGGACGTTGCTCAGGTTGGACAGGTCTGTTGTGTTCCTGGACTTGAGAAACGAGCCAGCAGTGGAGACCCTAATCGAGACTCCTCTGAGCCTGACTGTGGGATCTATGACATGCCTGCTCTGACCATCGAAATCCTCCCTCATTCCTCGTCATCCTCGTCCACCTCTACTCGCCGCCTCTCTGTTTCTAGTAATGGTTCTGGCGACGTGCAGTGGAGAGCCTCACTGTCGAGCCTCGTGCACTCAGTGCTGAGCACAGCCTCCTGCTCGGCCTCCACTCTGTCATCTCGGGAGCTGGCTACCTCATTGGCTGATATCCTGTCCACCTGGAAGGCCAGTCATTCAGGTGATCCTCCACCGCCGCTCCAGCAGGCCTGGGCTCGTCTGTCTGACCTGCTTCCGGCCTTGTCCGCTATCGGTAATGCTCCTCCATCTGAAGGGCTCTTGTCGCTGGTCCAGCGCTCTCTTGAAGAAAGCGCCCTCCTCCTGCAGGCTCAGGGCCGACCCCGTCTGCCTTCCCAAGATTCCCTGTCGCGCAGGCCGTTGCCAGCGCTCCCCGTGCCTGATGGGAAGTCATCTGGAGGTGGAATGGGCTCCCGTAAGGGAAGCTGGATCCAGGAGAGGCCTCTGCCTCCAACCCCTCAGCCAACCTTCCCCTTGCCTCCCACACCATCCACCGTGACTCTCACAGTGGGCCCTGTTGATGGAGAAGACGACCCCAGCAACGAGTACGCAGGGATCGGCTTGACTCCGATCCCAGCCCCTGTACCTACTGGAGACAGTGTTGGATATGTCAAGCTGCAGGTTAGTTGTCATCAAGAATTTATTTTAATGTTACACAGACGTGAAATATTCCCTCATCATTTACACGTTCATATTTGTCATCCAAGTATCTGTTTCTTTTTGTATTCTGATGTTTGGTTTTCACAATCTTTGCTGGTAACTGTTCATCCATGTCAGGAGTGCACATGCATTGTGGTGGGTGCTGACACCTAACTATTCTCTCATCACCCCACTCTAGGGTAAACCTGAGCTACTTTCTGATGTCCTGGCTGAGAACGGGCAGACACAAACTATCACTGCAGAGCCACGGGTCAGTCCTTTCCTCTATGTATTTGTCCTCCACGTACATAATCCTGTTCTCCTGGAGTCCACAGGCTGTAATACAGTTTTGTTTCTAGTCCTGAAACTCCAACAGCATTCCAACACAGACAAGTCATTGATTTACTGTGTGTTTACAGTGCGCTCTGTTTACTCGTGAGCACTGTGACCCATTAATCCAGCTTGCAGCAGATGTTTGCTTCCTGATGTGGTGTTTGTACTGACAGCGTTTAGCCAAACATCACACAACTTAATGTCACATTCACCTGCTGATTCCTGTGTAGTGAATCCGTGTACTTGTTCATTAATGCATGAAGAGGAAGGTAATGTGTTTGTAATGTTAAAGCCTTTCATTAGTTATTCTGAGAAACCAAAATCAAGGTCTGCAGTTAAAACCTTTTACCACACACAAGCAAAATTGCCACCGTGTATTGTCTCGTGTTGTCTCCTAAATCAGTTCTGTTGCATCGGACTGAGGACATGTCTCTTTATTACGCAGTCTGCATTTTTCCTGCTCCTTGTTAGGTTCCTTTGTGTTGACTTAGATGAGCAACAAGAGGTCATTTGTAAATCTCAACAGTCTTGCCTCACATAGGACGAGGGCTGCAGGACAATAAGTAACAGAAAAGCACAGTCATTCTTTCAGCACTTGTTGACGTGTCGTGTACATTAATCTGTATTTCTTTAAGTTCAATGTAAGACTGAGAATTTGGCTGCCTTGACATATCATTAGTAAGCTCATGCAGCTTTTTCAGTAGTTAGAAGAAGACTATTTTGTCATTATACAAGAAGTACACCTCACTTAGAAATTTTCAAATGGAAATGCCTTGTATTATCTGGTACAATTTTATTTAATTTTTTTAAACTTCTCATAAAATATGTATACTCAGGGTCTGTGGTTGCTGTGTACATCTCTAAAGGCGTTTCTCCTTTATTTTTCCTAAGTCTTCCAGCTCTTCAAAGGAGCCAGGGTGAAACATTTCTCACATTTCCACCTCCTATTTGACAATGTAACCTTCTCACATAAAACTACAAATGTCCTATTTCCTTGTACAGTTGACCCCATCCCCTCCTCTGCCGGTGTCCCTCTCCCTGGAGGACTCGGAGCTGCTGTCCTTTTACTCCTCTCAGAGCCTCGCCCACCTCTCCTGCCTGGCAGACGCCATCGACGTGCTCTTCAGCAGCGTGCAGGGCAACCAGCCGCCTCGCATCTTCGTCGCCAGAGGAAAGAGCCTCATTGTGACGGCACACAAACTGGTGTTCATCGGGGACACGCTCTCCCGTCTTCTCACATCTGCTGACCTCCGGGCCAAAGTACGTCATGAAACGCAATTTGTTTTCATGTGAAATTGTATTGTAGTGCATTTATTCTTGGAAAGTTAAAGTTTTTTCCTCCTTCAGATCACCACCTCCGGAGGGAGACTCTGCCAGGCCCTGAAGTCGGTTGTTGTGGCAACAAAGGGCGCTGCACAAAACTACCCATCAGTATCCGCCACCCAGGAGATGGTGGACCGCGTGGCCGAGCTGTCCCAGCAGGCAGCTGGCTTCTCCACTCTGCTCCAGCGTCTGGCAGAAATATCATCGTGATATTTCAATTTCACCGGCGTAAAAACTTTGTCTACACTACACACACATTTTATCTCTTTGAAATGCCTTATTTGTTGTTACACTCTTTCATTACCTTTACATTTGAAGGGAATCGCTGTATCCTGCAACGCGTGTTTAGCCTCGGTGCAGCTGTTACTCAGCTGGGTTTCCACTGTGTTGGTTCTGTCCTCCAAGTGTGTGTTGGTTTGCCTTTGTTTATATACTGACTTCTGTGCTTTGATGCCAGGCACACTTGTTTTTTTAACTGTTAACTTATTGAATATTTGAAGCCCCTCTGTGGTTTTGAGTGTCCATGCGGACTGCTTATTTTGGGAGCTTTGCTTTAATATGCTTGCCATGCTTTCTTTCCCCTCACATGATAGCCATTTTTCCTTCCTTCCTCTATTTATTCAGCCACCCCCCCATTCCAAAAATAGTGCAGAAGGAGGTCTTACATCCTGGTGCTGGCCTGCTTTTTACTGTGATACCTGAAAGGCCTTTTTGTGATTATCATTCTGAAGCTGCTGATACAGCATGTGGGGTATTTTGGGCTTTGTGTAAAAGAAATTTAATCAGGTGTGGAGTACTTGAGGAAGTTTTCCCAAACTTCAATTCTTGATCTGTGCAAGTATGTGTTGTGTTTGTGCTGTGCCCATTTCCACTAGAAAGCCAAGCTGTACTGCTGGTAATTCACTCAAACATTTCTCAACACTTCAGGTTACATTTGTGCAGTCTTAGACTTATCATGAAGGTTCTGACAGAGCGAATACCTGAGAATTACTGAAGAGATCAAGAGTGAGTAATGATAGTTGGATAATCCTGTTCTTTCCCACAGTCATGTGATAGCCCGACAATGAATAAGAAACCTGTTGACCGAGTTCACCTGTCTCCACATGTCTTGTTATGATCTGCATCGTTACTTCACTTTGACGTGCTACGCTCTTTATCCTGATTTCCCGTTAAATGCTTTAATAGTTTCAAGTCAGCAACCTTGTCGTGAAGGTGTATGTTCGAAACTGGGTATTAAATATATTTGTTTATTACTGTGAAGCATATCGGTGGAAGACAGTTCACTTTACTGAACACTAGTTTGTTTATGTTACATGATTTCACAACACATCGTATCAAGATACATATCTATATCTGACAATTATCCAAATGACTGATTTAAATCATATTGTTCAGTTTTTGTAAAGAGTGTGAAATGAAGCACATGTTTGATTTACATCCATCAAGACACAAATCTGTTTTCCATCTCAGACTGTTACACATGTCTGATGTCTGCTCATTTTCACTTACATCAGTCATTGGGGTAACACACACTTAACATAAAGTTACACACACATAATGTTCATCATATTTACACTACACATCTTTATTGTGCAAACACATGGTCAGCTTTAGCCTGAGAGAAAGGAATAGGAACTTGGAATATTATACTAAGAATAGGGATTTGTCCTTGGTACTGTTAATCATCATTAATGATAACTACAACTGTGTTGTATTTTCCTAATCAGTATCACCAGGGCATTTCATAGTTATTTTCCTATTCCAGTTTTTTGAGGAGTACTTAAGCTTCATGTTTTTAGATTCTCTATGCTGCAGAGCCACCTTGAGGAGGTTTAAAGTACAGCTCAATGAATATCTGCCTGCCAAAACAGGTTTTATGTACGTAAGAGTGCATGATAGGCAAGTAACCTTTAACTATATATTTATTATTGTCACTTTTTACGTTCTTTGCTTTCCCATTTGCATGGCTTTAATTTGCTTAAATTTTATATATGCACATCCTTCACCAGAGTGGTTTTACTAGGTGAATTGCAAAGAACAAGGTTTTTTGTTTTGTTTTTTGGAGAAAAATGTTTAAGTTACAAGATATGACTGCGTTTTCTTTTTTTGTACAGGGAAGTTTTATACACTATGTGAAGTGAGAGTCTGTTATCTACATTTGCTGGCATTGAGAAGTGAATCTCTGACTTTTTTTTCCTCTTCTACAGTAATAACAGACCTAAAACCCCCTTACTTTTAACACTACATTTGATGTCTGTCTTGTATTCCTGTTCAGAATGCACAAATACATCTTTTGCAATTAAGCACGTGTTTGTTTTATTCATTGTGGTGTGTGTCTGTCCAGATTTATATTTATTGTATTTGTGGGTTGGTGAATTTTCTGCAGATTACTTAAAGTCCGAGTAAACCCACCTTTTGTACTAAAAATGAAGTAAAATGGACATTAAATGACTAGACTGGGTAAATGTACCCAATGATTTTTTTTTTCCAACGGTTATGTGATTCGGACAAACCGAGTGTTTCCGAAAACTGCCGAGCTGTGACGCCGAGCAGCAGCCGTAGCGACGCTTGTTGGAGTTTAGACAAGCGGAGGGAGCAAAATGGCGGACGAAGATATTACGCTTGATGGAAAACCTCTACAATCGCTCCGAGTTGCGGATTTGAAAGCCGCTCTGGAGCAAAGAAACCTGCCAAAAAGCGGGCAGAAAAACACGCTCATCAAGCGACTCAAGGGGGTAAGTTTTCGCGCGTGTTACGGACGTCTTATGTCGAGTCTGGCTAAGTTCAGCAGGAGGCGAGAGACGGTGGGGGGGTTAACATTAGAGGCCGTAACGGTGTGTGAGCTCCGGAGCGGGAATACATAAACCGCCATACGCACGTTATTACTCTGAAACAACAGTTTTTGTCGGGGCTTACTGGGAAGTGACAGTGCAACCGAGCTGTCTACCAACCGAGTTCGGACTTAAAAATCGTAACTACTCGCGGAGCACCGTGTTGCTCACAGTTGAACTGTGCACCTGTCAAGTCGAGGCCTAAGCCGAGAGTCAGCGAGCCAACAGCCGCACATAGTGTACAGTACACCACCGTGACCGCGCACCCTGTGTGTGTACGGGGGTTACGGGGGCGCGCGCCGCGATGTAAACACAATTTTACGAGCGTCAACAACGGGTATTTTTTCACGAATTTGATCTAAATTGCCTAATTATGAAACACCGTTGTTGTTTGCATCCGATCTTAAGCCCATAAACATGCAACATTGTAATCAGGATACAAGAAATACGAATAAAAGTGTTGAGTCCAACCTCCCGCTATCACCCAAACATGTTAGCAAACAATCGGTGAGATTTTTCTGATGACAAAATAAACTAGTTCCATTTTTTATTTAGGCAATTAATTGTTGTCTTTTCATGTTTGTTGCATTAACATTAAATTAAAAGTGCTTTACACTTAAAACAAACCATTTTTAATGTAATTATTGCCGAGGTTTTTGTCTATGAAAGGACTAAAAAAAATCCTACACACCGTAGATTACTTCTAAGTACTTGATTACCGAAATGTAGTTGATGAAGTGAGTACAGGGGGCTGACAGTGTGCAGGTTTTGGGGGGTCTTTTTCACTGTGAGTTTATTTATTGGCCTGGATTTTATTTTAATTTAATTATTTTATCATACCTGTTAAATGACCATGTATTTACTTTGGACACACATGTTTTTGCTATTTCTTTATACAGACTGATTCATTAAAATTGCTTGAAGTATGAGTTGAGAATGGTACAGGAATGCAATTAACAGGAAAAAAGTTGCATAGGATGTGGTGAAACAGAATTAAATTTAAATTTACACGCTCCAGAACCAAACATATGCATTTTATAAGTCCAAAATAGCTTTCTTGTGCAATTTCAAGTCAAAGCCTCTATTAAAAAGATAAAATACAGATTCAGTATAATATTGTCAGTTGTTTTTCATTTTCATTATGTTATTATATTGTGTAATTTAACTCGTGTTACTAATTTTTTGTAGGCTCTGATGCTGGAAAACTTGCAGAAGTCATCCTCCTCCCACAGTGGGCTGCAGCCAAACTCTCAGGTAGGAGTTTTGTTTTTTTTTTAAAGAGGGGATAGTTCGTTTAACTTTTGACACCGTGTGATGTCATTTTAAGAATGTGTTTGTACTGTGTTGTAGATCGGGGAAGAGATGTGCCAGAACAGCTTCATAAAACAGTACCTAGCCAAGCAGCAAGAGCTCCTTCGCCAGAGACTGGAGAGAGAGGCCCAGCAAGAGGAGGAGGCTGATGGTATAACATTCAAAATACCAAATCAGTCAACACATGCTATGTCTTCCACACAAACAATAGCCCTGTAGTTTAAAGAAAATGGATAGACTCGTTCCAGAAGTCTTATGTATTTGTGTTTTTCAAACATCTGCACGTACCTCATTTCATGTAGTTGTAGCGCAAACATAGTATGAAAATGTCCACGATTATGTTAACAGATTAGACTGAGATCCTGTAATGGATTATCAAGTAAACTTTGTGTTACATGACATAACTTAATAGACCTGAATTGTTTTAAAAAGTTGCCCCTTGTTTTGTATAAAGTGGGTGTGTCTCAGGAGTTTAACCCTCCCACTGGAGCTGACCTTTAACCTCTGGCTCGTGCCCCTGTCTGACAGAAAGCCCAGCCATAGCAGAGGAGGATGAAGACCACTCGGAGGACAATGACAGCTCTTCCTATGTCTCTGACAAGGTCAGTAACCTCTACATACTGAAGAAAGAAATGAGGATTGATTCCACAAAACTGGACATATCAGATATTTTGTGAAAAAACGTATTTCCATTTCACGCACACAAAATGTATTGTAATATTTAAAGTGTGTTTCTCTGATCTCTTGATGGATGGAAAATGATATTTTTTTTTTAAATGAAAATAACAAATATACTGACCATATTTCTTTACCCTGTGACTCCATTGTCTGTGCCCAGCAACATCGAGCCATACCATCTCAGCCCTCACTGTTCAGGTCTGAAGAGATATGTGGAGATTCAGTGATGGGGCATGGCCCTGGTCCTGCCCTCCACCGCCAGGAGTCCCCTGAGGCTCCAGGAGCTAGGATGCAGCGAGCCACCTTCCTGCAAGGACACAAGGAGCCACCAGCCCCCTCTCCTCCCCGTGCAGTTGCATCCCTCTCAGTGCGCGTCCTGGGACAGCCTGATCACCAAGGATTGCCCCCTGTTGTACCCCGGGCCCAGGAGAAGGAGGGCATGGCGCCAAGTGAACCAGGATCTGCTCATTCTGTCCTCCACCTCAGCCGATCTGCTGGAGGTTCCTCAGGAAGTCATGCCCACGAAGACAGTGATAAAGGTGATGATGGTGATGATGAGAGTGATGACGACGAGGATTGGGGGCCTGGTGCTGGCGGGGTACGAAGGGGAAACAGAGTTCCTCCCCCGTCACAGCAGATGCCCTCCAGTGTCCCCTCAACAGCAGGAAGATCTAAACGCAAGCTTCAGCCTCCACAACACATTCCACCACCACAGGTACACCACACCCCGATGCAGCTGCGCCACCCCACTCCTCCTCCCTCTCCACCCCCTAACCTGTTCCCTCTACCTGACACTCCCAAGCAGAGTCCACCAGATACAGATGACCAGGAGGGAGAGGGCCCTGATGTCGTACGAGGCCCAAGGGTGTCATTCCCACCTTCTGCCATGCAAAGACAAGATTCTGACTCAAGCTCTCGTTCCAGCAGTCCTGAACCCCCTGTGAAGCGCAGGCCAGGGCCCCTTTCTCTGCTTGTACACAAGATGGAGTCAGAGGGGGCTTTCCGTGCCGCTGAGGCCTCGTCAGCTCCTGGTATATCAGGAGACAAAGCTCACTCTGCCACTGGGTCTACCACTGAATCTCCACTGCTAGGATTGGAGACAATGAAGCAACAAGAGAACAGAAAGATGGAGGAGGAGAAGCGACTGAAGGAGGAGAAGGAGAGAGAGAGACAGCAGGAGCTGGAACGAGAAAGAAGGAAGACAAAAGAGCAGGAAATGGAGAAAAAACGCTTGGAAGACGAGAAAGAAAAGGAGAGGAAGCGACTGGAAGAGGAGAGAAAACTGCGTCAGAAAGAAGAACAAGAAAAGGAGAGAAAACATCGGGAAGAGGAGAGAGAAAAAGAGAAGAAACGCCAAGATGAGGAGAAGAGAAGAGAGGAGAAACGGCTAAAGGAGGAACAGGAAAGGAAACAGGAGGCAGCCAAAAAGGACAAGGTGGTGGTGACTGAGGCCCAAGACTCAGGTTCCTCATCAGACTCTGACTCCAAGTCAGACTCTTCACATTCATCACAGTCGTCGTCCTCCTCTGGAGATAAAAACCAACCTGCCAGGAATTTTAAGGTTAGTACTGAAACTGCTGCTGCAGGGGTAAAAATGACGTAGTGTGTTTGTGATGCCATGTAGCCTCATTCTACGTTCACAAAGAAGTTTGAAAGAGTGTGTTTTGTTTCTGGTGTTGTTTTCTGCCATGCTAGTGCCATGCAGAGAGTTAACTCTTGTGTTATTACTCACTTTGGTCTACAAGTCTTGCAGAGGGTTGGTTATTATTTTTAAGTTGTTACATTTTTTTCTATTTGTCTGCCTTCCAGCGTGTGTTCAAATAAAAGCTAGACTTTCACAGCTTAATTATTACATGTATGCTAAGATATTTTTCTTCAGGTATATTGCCATTTTCCTTTTCATTGGTTTTAATTTCAATCATCTCACAGAAGTTGGACCAAGGACGAGATGCGGAACATAAGGCTAACCTGCCTAAATTCGCGGAGAAACGATACCTCTCAAAAAGGTCAGTAAACATCATTGAAGTACAGATAACTGTGACAAGTGAAATTAGCTCTTTATTAAGTTACACCAGTAAAATATTTCATCTTAGAACAGACAGACTCAAAATTGTATTTATGTATTTAGGTTTCCTGTTGCTTTCACCTTTAATGGCGAGGATGGTGATGAATTACATTTTAGGATTAACCTTGTTGCAGAAGTTTAAAAATAGTACTAGGCAGCTATTGATGACATTCAACTTCTACTAAATCACAGAATCTTAACTAAAGATGGCAATAGAAATAAAAGTAACAGTAGAAATAATTTACGTTACATTTTTAAGAGTGTAAAGGGAAATGTTCAGTGCTTTCTCACTTTGAAGGTAGTATTTCTTGTCAGGCATTTATTGCGGCAGCCCCCGTACTGTTGTAGGGTTACCTAATATATGTGCATTTTAAAAAAAACCATTACTTTGTTTTTTGGTCGTGGCTTTTACTACACTGCTTGGTCATATAAAAAGCTGAAATGCTATACCTTTATGTAGCATTTTTTAGTCTGTAAAGACAGACGTTTAAATAATTAGTCATTTTAAACACGAAACGCTTGTAAACTTATGCCTTGTATTTTTTGTCAGGCGTGTAGTGCGGCAGCCTCAGTACTGTTGTAGATTTATCTAATATATGTGCAATAAAAACACTTAATACTTTGTTACTTGGTCGTGGCATTGACTAAACTGCTTGCTCATTTAAATAGCTGAAATTATTTGCCTTTTATGTTGCATTTTTTGTCAGGCAGGTAATGCGGCAGCCCCGTAATTATTGTGACTACTGTTGATTTACTCACGAGGAAATGGTCCTTTTATCTGTCATTTTGTGTGTGATTTGTTTACTGGCAGCTGGAATTATATTTTTATATTCACGGTAGTTCGTTTAACAATCATTTGTATTATATTGATATGCTCCGCCCATGTGGACGTCAAACCGAGCTTTTATTTTGAAGATCTCAGAGCAGAAGCCAGTTGTTGCACGCGCTGGTAGTCTTGACACGGGTCGCGGTAGCCAACATGGCCGTCATGCATGCATTGCATCCCTGATACCGACGCAGTATACGGCTAATCAGCAGTAGAAACAACCGGGCCGGATTTTTTTTTATTTCGCGTTCCCGATTTTAACCCACGTCTGAGCGGATTAACAGCCAGCGACACGGTGTCATCTTCTACCCCCGGGGGTTCCCTTTCAAGGCCGGCCATCATGCTGTCCGAAGGCAACAAAAACGGGTGAGAGTGAACCAGAGGGCGACTCAAGGCTTTAGGTTGCTGCTTGTACTCGTACACCACGTATCCTAAAATAAAAAGGGATACATCAGTCGGGCTGTATGTGTCCTTTTTTTTCTACCGCTGCTGGTTCGCTAGCAGCCCCTGCATGGCTGTTAAATATCATGTCATTACTTCACATTGGCCTGGTTATGAGCGCGTTACATGCTCGCCCATGTGAGGAGGACCGGGGGTGGGGACGTCGGTGAAAGCCTTTTGTTGGATGAAGGAGCAGGGAAGATTTTTTGGGGGAAGGGGGTCTCCTTTCTTTGATCGTCGCCTAAAATAGCTTTGCATTGAAGGAAACTCTGATGAATAAATAATGGTCTCAGATTTCATGGTGTGATGAGGAGACTCATGTGGACATTGATTTCTCCCCTTCTGTCTTTCCTCTTGACCTCTTCCTTTTTTGTCATGCCAGTAACCTAGAGCCCCCCTTTTTTATTATTTCTTGAAGATATCGTCATTTTATTTTACTTCATTGCCTTTCTGTACTTGGGTATTGTCACTTAACCGACAGAGGACATTATTTTTATTTTTGGGCTTGTGTGGCTGTAGCTATTAATGATCTCGCTGTTGTCATGGGAGATCATTAAAGCAGGCATCTGTTAGCTGTACAGTCAGTGTGAATGGTCCCTTATGGTGTGATATAATTCTCCCAGCTGGCACCAGCACTCACACTCTCCTCCCCTGAGAACTGAGTGTATGTCTGACGTGTTTGGTGACAATGTTTTGGTCCTTTTTGTGTGGTCAGGCTGTTAATTTGGACTTTGAATCTGAATAATTGTGTTGAACCATCATACATAACAGAATTATGTTGTTACTTTTTGTCAGCGTTTTAGCAGATTGTGATATTATTCCTCTGGCCAAAGTTGTACTTCAATGTGCTTCCTCATTCCTGCCTAGTCATATGAATACAAAGCAGTTTGAAAAGTAGAGCGAGGGGGTTTTAGTGCTGTTATTTGAGAAGAAAAAAGCCAATCATTACATAGAGCTGTACTTATTCACTCATTGTTTCTCTCTCTAGCTGGTCATTTCACCCCTTGCTGTGGCTGTTCCCCCTTCTCTGATCCCAGGGGGTTGTATTTCTAGTTGACATCTGTCTCCCTTTATAGCCACTCCAGGTGTGTTTCTCCCCACAGCCGCCCACACGAGCAGACACTGACATCCATACCTAGGGTGAATGAACAGAATCGGTGTGTGGTATGGAGGAAGGGAAGAGGCTGTCCTCCTGCTGACGCTCCTGTCAGTGACTAATCTCAAGAGAAGGAGGTTGAACAGGCTCTCCTAATGCACTGGGTCGATTGCAGTAATACAGAGACTAGCATTGCAGGCCCTCCTCTGAAAGATGCCGTCTTACACATCACAGAGAAAGAGAAAAGCTAATATGTGGCCAGCTGAGCGGGCCATGTGAGACTGCATGAGTAATTACTATTAGGTTTGAGAGATATTTTACAGCCATTGTTCTCAGTCTTAACATGAAGTAAAAGGCCCGACTTTTAAAGTTGAGGATCAAAGTAAACAGCACATCATCTTGCTTTGATATCTTTTGGTAAGTGTGACTCAGTTATGAGACAGAGAGTTCATTCCCAGGGGGTGAATTTGACCTCCTGCCACATTTATCTTGAAGGCTGGTCAACTGTTTATGCCAACAATTACTTGATAAATCAATGAGTCAGTGAGTCGGTTGCCACAAATTGGTCTAAAATGTCAGACATGCTCTTGTTGCAGCTTCACCGACGTGGACATTTTCCTTTGTTTACATTATTGTCAACAGCTTGGGCTTAAGGAAATCATTGTGGGTATAATCTACAAATTAAAACTCAGTGAAATAGTGATGATCGCATGTGTACTAATGGATGCCCTATTTGGTGAAAATTAATTGTATTTTTGCTCTAATTTGAGGCTTTCAGATTCTGACACTTTGAATTCACTACAACCACCGAACATTTCTTTGTTTGATACTTTTCAGAAATATTTTTACCTTTTAAATATGTCTTGTTAAATGTAGATTATGAAATCCAATGCAAGCAGTGGAGGAAAATGAACACAGTGATGAGAGTGAAGGATGTGATTCTCCCACCTACAGGGTGCTGCCTCGGTGCCCGTGTCATCACATGGAGGCAGCGGAGGAGGCTTTTGATAATGCTGGTTGGGGAAGTTGAGGGTGTAGCTAAAAATATAATGATGACATCTGCTTGTTTTTTTTGTTTTTTTTCTCCATCTTAGATAACAGCGATAAAATAAAACAACATAAGTAGAAGTGTTTGACTGTGTGAGGTCTGGCTCACAGTAACCACAATGAGCCTGAGATAAAGGAGGAGTTTCTTTCTATAATGATCCAGTGTGGATCAGATGAAGACCACACACACAGTCATCTGTGAGTGTATGAGTTGGTTTGAGTTAGTTTGTTTGCGACCCTGAGTGTCAGTTAGCTGGTGAGTTATTTATAGCAGGAGTGACCCAGATCACCGGCCTCTAGCACTCTTCCTCTGACTCTTCCAGTGTTTTCCTCTGTCTTGTCCTACACATCGTTTTGTCTCCTCTTACGCTAACCCTCACGTTGCTCAATCTTGAGCTCCAAGTCTTGGTCTAGGTTGTCTTTCATTGTCACGCCAACTGATGATTATTATTTTCTCTACTCATCAATCTGTTAATTGTTTCCTTGAGTATTGATTTAGTCTTTAAACCTTCAGATAAGAGTGAAAAGGTCCCTTTATATGTCTTAAGCCTCCAGGCAGTGCCATTAAACAGCTTGTTTTGTGTCACCAACAATCGAAAACAAAAGTAATTTTATTGGTATTTCTTTAATTCATCTTTCTGTCAGCTCAGCAGTCACACCCACTCAAAGGTTGACAGGTGTTGATGTGAGGGAGGTGCCACCAGGCCTTTTCATCATAGCGACTGAAAGTGTGTTTGTTGTCGTAATCACTGGCTTCTAAAAAAAAGACAGTAACCTGTTTTCCCTCCCTCCGTCTGTCTTTGTCCTGCAGTGAGGTGTCGGAGCCCAGTGCTGCCGCCGTGACAGAGGTGGAACCAGACTCAGAGAGCTCCATGGCTCAGCAGCCGGCCTCCGAGGCTGAGCCAGAGAACAACGATGGCCGCCTGGAGGAGGTAAGGTCACTGAGAGGGTTTGGGTGCCCAGGTCTTGGCTCTGTCCTCCACTAATCTGCATCCTCACTCATATAAAGGCATGTGAAATTAGCTGTGCAAGTTGAGGGGGGAGTTACTCAAAGCCAACACAACCCTAATGTTTTTACTATTTTTTTTAAGGCATTTGGAAGATTTTATTCTTTTAAGTATGACCTGTTAAATGGTCAATAAATTACAAAATTGGATCAAACGAACGGGGACTGAGTTGGAGTTGGGTTCTGGGGTAAATAACTCATCCCTTCCATCTGCTTTTAATGCAACTAATATTTCCTAACAAGCTCATTCACGTAGATGGTCTCTCACACACGTCCATTGTCTGTCTGGGCTCCGCAGAGGTATGTTAAGTGCTGATGCTGCTGGAATTGAAGTAGTGGTGGTAATATTGTGTTAAATTAGGCATCCACGCTGCTAGGAGTGCATGCTTCTTATATCACTGTCCTCGTGTGTATGTGTTTGTGTGTTAGGGAGAGAAAGTAACAACATTAAACTTAAAGGCCCTGACACACCAGCCTGACAATCAGACTATTAAACTATTGAAAAGGCTGAATTGGTGGCCAGTTTCTATAATTTTTCTACTGGTTTAAAATTGACTAGTGAGTATTTTTCCACCCTATTGAAGGCTCGTATGTCAGCCTCCATTGTCCTTTACAAAGATATTGTTTATTACAGTTCTTGCACGTGGTGTGTGAGGGTCTTAGGAGTCATCACATCAGACCATAGTACTACAAAGGATCACATTTCTACTTATTACCACATTTACACTCTAATCCTACCACAGAGCTGTTGCTAAAGATCTTTATGAAGCCGAAACTGAAAAAGGCGTCATCCATCACGAATGACTGCTGTTAAAACCAGGTGTAGAGCAGCATCAGAAGAGACAATCATTCCTGCACCAAATGAGGTTTACTGGAGATAGTCTCTGCTACTGAAGTTAATATCAGCATGTCTTTATACTGTCTGTGTGCTTGTGGGTTTTGTTTCCCCCTTGGGTTTCCATGAGTAATGGACCCTGACAGTGTGTGTAGAGATACATCAGGGCTTGTTTCTGCAGTTTCTTTCACACTGTTTTCATTCTCTCTGCTCTCTGGCTTGCTCCTCTCACACTGCCTCTCTCTCACTCTCATTCACTCTCTCTCTCACTGCCTCTCTTCCCCTCTTTGTCCCTTTTACTTTCCATCTTTTGCCTTTGTATCCCATCATGAACGCTTCTCTCTCACTATATATATTTATGGTGTGATTGCTGTTTAAAACCCCATTGATTGCTTTGTTATGAAGGTGCCCATGCCTCTTCCATTGCCCCTATTGGTATCTGCTGCGTACTACTACCACCACCAACACCACCAACACCTCCTCCACTCCTCCTCCTACTCCTCCTACAACTTCTGTTCCGCTATGCCCAAGTGCGTCGCTGGTACCTGAATTAGGCCCAGAGTCTGCAACCCCATGGCACTGAGTAAAGCCCGAGCCCGCAAGGCCTCCTGTGTAGCCCTCCAGCGACACGCTGAGCCAGCAGGAACTGGAGCTTGCATCAGACCACCACCGTGGCAGCCATGGTAACTGCAGCAGCACACAGTTGTCATGGTAACCCAGCCACAGGGGTTGGAAGCCTGCTCGCTGATCTGAACCAGACTGGACTGTACTGCACTGTGTGGTGGTGATGAATGAAGGTTTAAGGGGAAGGGGAGGGTGTTTGACACTCTGCATCGCCTCCCCCTCTCCCCGGCGTTCCCATCTGCCATTTTGAAGACAAGCACGGTCTTCAAGTGTCATCCTCCAAAATCCAGTTGTAACCCAGGAGACAAAACTCCTCAACTCCTTGGTTTTGTTTTTAATTCTGCCTCTGATGACACACTGCCCTCTGCTTGTGGGATGGAGTAATGACTTTGGACTGAGAGCTGCTACAATATCCCAGTGATCACAGCAGGATCACTGCTTTGGATTGTTAACGTTACACCACACTCCAATGGAGCATCTGAAATAATCTTCTCGTGCGTCATGATTGTGGGACTATTTTTTTATGGACAGCTTTGTGGATGACACCTTCATCTGTGGATGTGACGCGATGCCGTGGGCCATAAAAACACTTTCAGATGTGTGGGACACTGGTTTTCTGAGGCAAACAGCCATCCTCCGTTTCAGCAAGCTGGCCATCCCGTCAAAAGAGACTGTTATCCAGCTGTGCAAGTAAAATTCTGAGTGTGCGTGTAAATTGTGTCGCCATTACAAAAGTTGCCGTTGACGATGCATTTCTTCTGAACTCCTGCACCAGTTCCAGTTGCCATTGAGACTTTTAAAGGACACACTGCCAAGGACAAGTAATCTGACACAGATTATCCACTGTGACTTTCTGTGGGTACACAGTGACATTGATCATCCACACTTGGCCAAGAAAGATGGATATACTCAACAAATGGCTTTCTCCTCTTTCCCTGCAGCCACACTGTCAGTGAGCTCCGGTGTGACTCAGTGGATGTTTCACCAGGAGGTTGTGATATCCTGCTTCTGCTGTGGACCTGGCAGATGGACAACTGCAGTTGTAGCTCTTATTTATTTATATATTCATCTCTCTGCTACACCCACAGCTTGGCCCTTGCATCTTGTAGGATTTCATGTGAGTGCGCAGCCATTAGCCTGTTTTGACTGCTTCACTGGATTGTGATTTAACTAAGACTGGATTATTTTTTTCCACTTTTATTCCCATTAAGAGATTTAAGGCAGATCTTTGTCCTGTGCTGTGAACATTCAAGACGAGCAAAAGAATATTTCAGCATGCTTTGTGGCAAACCAACCCATGGACTATTAAATACACAGATGCCTTGGACATCCAACAAACACATCTGACATGTCAGCTGCTTCAATGTGTCACAAAGGATTTTGGGACTGTTGGAGAATGTGGGAAACTATGAGAATGAAAGACAATGCCTTCAAGCTTCACATTTTTTTTTAACTCATCAGGTGTACCTCACAGATCATGGACTCTAACAAAGTTAACCTCATCCCCCGATCCCCGCCAGAATCCATCAGAGGACACTTTGAAACCCTCTGGCTCCCAAAAGACTGAAATGAGACTTTGTCAGACAAGAAAAGTTCCTCCCCAGCCCTGTTCAAGAAAAAAGTCCTATCCAGTGATCAGTTCCTGCCTGGTGGTTAATCTGCACACTCAAATCGAGCCCCGCCCTCACTGCTCTGCCATCTCTGATTGGATCCTTGTTGCCTAGATACAGTACACACTGTCGTGCGGTTGGGCCATAGTCGAGCCAGTAAGGAATCAGGTGTCAAATGGTACCAGGAAATGACTTGTCATTATTCCTGTATTTAAAATCTTTACTTATTTTATAAGGAATAACTGTTTGTAAGAATCTTGTTTTTTCCTCCTGATCTTTTTTTTTTAAATGAGAGGAGTGATATGTAATTTAGTCCAAATTTTTGAACTGTCACAGGCACTGCAGTTTTAATTTGGTTCTTTTACGTTAAATATTTAAACAGTGGTCTGTTGTTAATTGTGATAAATCTTTTAAGGTGGATTTCAGCTGCAGTATTGATCGTCCTGCTGACAGATCACTGAGTCTTCACACACTGTTGTCCACCGCTGCTCATCAGCACTAATGAAAAATATAACACCATCGCCCCGTTACAACACTTCATTCACCTACATGTCATTATCTTTCTGCTTAATGAGTGTTGTGGCTGTGTGAGCTCCTCCACAGACAGAAAGCAGAACAGTAAAGTTAATTTAACTCAATGCTACAGGATTCACACAAACAGACACTCAGTCAGTCTTCTCTGCCCCTCTGATGATCTTGTAATAACATACCACATTATGATATGACCCAGTTTGGGTTTAACACAGATCTACTTATGTCCTAATGCACATCATGTACTTTCCTTTTCCTGGGAGTGCATCACACACAGACGCACACACACAAGAAAACACATTTATCTCGGCGTCTCTGAGCAGAGGTGGATGGCGGAAATGTGTCTGGAGTCTCTGTGTATCGACCAAACCACCCTGTCCTTAATGTGGTACAGTTAGAGCCTCCAGGCCTCTGTTACTTTAACCCCTTGTTCCCCACCCCTCCTCCACTTATCCTGTTTTCACCCCCTCTCTGTTGTTGCCTGTTTGGGTCTGGACTCTCGGTTCTCATCTCGCCCCGCACCCCTGGGGTTTCTGTATGTTCTCTTTCTGTCTCTCTCTCCTTCTAGAGCACCACTCCTAAGGCTTTCTCTGCCCGCAAGATATCTTTGACCAGTAAGTATGCCAGTTACACGCTTTTTCCCCGACTCCTGGACCAGAAATAAGAATGAAAAGAGAAACGTCCACCTCTTATTGCGCATTTACACTGGTACCTACTCGCTTCGCTTCGCCTCGGATCGCTCGGGATCGGCCCCCTTCGGTTGCATTTACATAACTACAGGAGGAGATGGTATGAAAAGTTGTACCAGGTACCAAGTTCCAGGTACTTTGTTGCCAGTGTAAATGCGCCAAAACCGAAGCGAGTAGGTACCAGTGTAAATGCGCCATTTAGTCTTTAAAACACCTGGACACAGTCAAAGAATAACTCATTGTTCACAGTTGGACTTTGTGAACCTGAGAGCTGTATCGCTGTCACCGAACTTCAAAGCAACAATGTGATTATTCTGCATGACCAAAAAGTATAGCGTTCTTTTTATTACACAATAAATTTTGATACATTTAACAAGAGTTCCAAAGTTCAAATGAATGCATTCTTTTTGTGGATTAGAATGTCGATGCAATCAAAAAAAAAAAAATCACACCTTTTATTATCCTTTCACCCTGAAGCTTCGGTCGTGTGACGGTGATTCATAAGTCATATCGAAACAAAACACTTAATGTGCCGGTTTGGCTCGAGACGCTTTGAAAATCTTAGTTATTTCCTTCAGTGTCAACATGCTGCAACAGGGATCCTGTCCACGCTTGTATCCTCACAAGTGCACATTAGATTTATCTACTTCTCATAGCCTTGGTGTCAGAGGACCTGCAAACCACGACAAACAAATAAACTCAATAGCTGTTTAATAAATATCAGGAAATGATTAAGAAAAGTATTTGATCTCTCGATTACAATAATAAAATCTGTAACCTTAAATTGCTGCCAACCATTGACGGAACTATTTGGGTTAAAGTGTTTAAGCAGTTATTTCTGCTTCTAGGCAGCGAGCTTGCAGTGACTTGTCAGTGAAGTTCTGTTCACCAGAGAGCAAATCACCAATCTGCTAAATGATAAACTACTTTTTTTTTTTTACACCTGCAGGCACCAAGACATCTCCAGGCACCACAGACGGAGGAGCAGGAGAGCCCGAGACAGGAAGTGCAGCGGGTAGGAAGAGGCGATGGGGCTCCAGCACAGCAGTCACTGCTAAGAAACCATCCATCAGCATCACTACTGATTCCCTGAAGGTACGACAAACATGTTTATTTTTTGTGAAGCCTGATCTTTTCTTGCTGTGTCATAGTGAACTTGTGTAATTCATATAGTCTAATACAAATTTGTGTCGTCTATCCCTGCTTTTCCTCTTCTCCATCGCCTCCTGTCTCTGTCCTCCAGTCTTTAATCCCAGACATCAAGGTTAACCAGGAGGCAGTGGTGGACCTTCACCCAGAGGAGCTGCAGTATTCTGGTGATGAGGAGAACCTGGACGCCAGCCGAGCTGACCCAGACAAAGGCCTCAAAATCAGACGCACCGTTACACAGGTAAAGGGAATATCATCGTAAATGTTCCTTTTCATTTTTTCAAGAGAAATGCAGAATAAAGTCGAGGTTCTTGTTTGTCCACGTGCTATTATTTTTCAGGTAGTCCCAGGGGATGGTCAGGAAAATGGACAGACAAATGAGGAAGAGGAAGAAGAGGAGATGGAGAAGACAGAGAGAGAAAAACAACGCAGGACGTCCAGAGACAAAAGGAACAACAGTGTTTCTGAGGAGGCCTCGGAGACACAGACGTCTGTCAACCTCGACGGAGAAGCAAAGAAAGGTGAAACATTTCACTTAAAAGATTGTGGGTTTCTGATTGCTGTAGGTCAGGGGTATTCAACTACAATTTAGGAGGTCCAGTTAGTTTGAATTATGTTCATAGTTTTAGGTTTTTCCCCTCCTCCGTCTCTCCATCTGTCGGCTTTCATCTTTCCCATTCGTCTGTATTCTAAGTGTCAGTGTGTAGCACCTGGGATGCACTGATTTGATTGGCTGAGTAGCATAATGTGGGGTGGGTTCACTCACTTGCAATTGGTCTGAGAGTAAAGACTGGAAAACTGAAATTGAAGCCCCTCTCTTTGCTGCCTCCCTCTTTGTTTTTTCCCCCACTCACTCTTCCTCGTCCGTCCCACAGTTACCCCCAGTGACAGTCTGGTGCGTCGCTCCATAAGTCAGCAGAAGTCCGGCGTGTCCGTCACAATCGACGACCCTGTCCGTGCAACCAGGCAGCCCTCACCACCTCGTGGAAAAGTTTCAAACATCATCCATGTGACAAACCTGGTGAGTCCGTACATCACGAGGCACAAAGTAAAATAAAGAGTCATTTTTCTTCCATTTTTGTGAAACCTGTGGTAATGGCAAGTTGGAGTTTAACTCGACACAACACAGGGGGGAAAAAAGTTTTTCATGAATGAGGTGTATTGTCTTAATGCCAGTGATAACCACATCGTCATCACACCTATAATTAGAGTGGAGAGCACTTATCCAGGTGTTATGGCTGTAGTCAGGCATCACCTCAACTTGTGCATGATGAAACCGACCATGACAAGACGAGACATTACACATTTAATTACTAACAATTGCAGATTTTTTGGACTTGCGTCATAGAAGGAAGATTTAAGGTTACACGTGGGTCAAAGTTTTCCCCGTCATCACTCATCTCAGGAAGTTATAAACTGCAGTAACACACAAACCAAACAAGAAAACTAAAGCTCAGGTGTGCAGCTGAAATGTTTGTCACCATCTTGTTTATTAGAAACCAAAACTTGGACATCCAGAGCCACACACCATCCACACATCTGTGGTTTTCTTTCTGTTGCTTTTGTGTTTGTTTTCCACTGATTTTACTTAGTTAACAATGACTTTTTCTGTAGTTTAGACAGAAATCTGTAGTTTTGATGCACGGCTGCAGTTTCTCTGGTTTTCTTCTCCCTGAGTTTTGCACCCGAAGTTGACTCACTCTTCTGATTCTGATTTGGTTCTTCGTCATCTCACAGGTACGACCCTTCACTCTGGGCCAGCTCAAAGAGTTGCTGAACCGGACCGGCAGCGTGGTGGAGGAGGGCTTCTGGATCGACAAGATCAAGTCTCACTGCTATGTCACAGTAAGTGCAAACAAGCAACTGTATTTCTGCAAATAAAAAACAGTCGTCAGTTCAAATCCAGGGCTCTGACACGACAGGGACTGTGGTTGAGGTGAACAAATACAGGCCAGGGGGGAAAAAAGAGGCGAAGATGTGATGTATGTTTTGATCCACTCTGCTTCTCGTCCCTCGAATCCTCACAACAAGGCTTGATACTAAAATAAGACCAAATAAACCCATCAAACAGAAGCAATTAGAAATAAAGCCCACCTCCCTTAAACTGTCACCTATTACCTTT
Source organism: Pseudochromis fuscus (assembly GCA_900323345.1). Classification (NCBI taxonomy): domain Eukaryota; kingdom Metazoa; phylum Chordata; class Actinopteri; family Pseudochromidae; genus Pseudochromis; species Pseudochromis fuscus. Next base: position 117,273 of record OOFC01048453.1, read on the forward strand.
TTATAGTTTAGGTCAATAAAGGAAGTAGAGTAACTGTTTGTGAACCTATGATGTTAAACATGTGATGTTCATTTTTTTGTTTGTTTGTTTTTTTTTAGCTCAGTCATCAATAGAAACATTTTATATAATTGTCACTGAGACACAAACCTCCTCTGCCTCCATCTGTTACTGCAACAGTCTATTTTCACATCACACACCAGTAGAGATGTGTTAATGCTTTAAAAAGACGACTTCCTGCTTCCTGTTAACCTCCCTCCTCCTGTCCTCACAGTACGCTACAACAGACGAGGCAGTCGCTACCAGAGCTGCTCTCCATGGGGTCAAATGGCCTCCGAGCAATCCCAAGGTTCTCAGCGTGGACTTCAGTGAACAGGATGAGGTAATAAAACAGGAACGCAGCCACCATCAGGTCCTCAAGTCACATCATCAGCCTCCATAACCTCTGACACTTACCTCCTCACAGCTGGACTTTCACAAAGGCGTCCTGAAGCCAGACAGGGAGGAGGACCACGTTCCCCAGCCAGTGGGTCCTCAGACCCGGCTGCCCCCTCTGATGCCCGAGCGAGACAGAGACCGCGACAGAGACCGGGAGCGTGAGCGTGACCG